>SNQJ01S0018664.1:78507-108071 GCA_010110895.2 Picea sitchensis | reverse complement strand
AAACAACATTTTGTGTAAATTCATCATTGCTATATACCTCCAAACACTAGCAAGCTTCCAAAGTTACCCTTCTTACATTATTTGTCCTCTTTCATTGAGGATGGATTTTATCAACTCATGCATTCCAATAGCACAATTAAGAGACAAAACATGTGCATGTTTCTCCCTAACATACTTGTTATAGCTAGAGCACGTTCATCCCTTACTTGAGGTGGCCATCATTATCTATGCAATCCATCTTGTTCACACTTGAACCAAACCCCACACACCAAGTCGCTTAACCTCCTCAATCCACCACGAAGCCAAGCTTCCTTCACATAGACCTCTACAATCTTTCTTTCAAGTTGACATTTATTGCATTTGTGTTGATGAGCCTCCTTCCTTGATTTCATTAGCCTTATCCTTGGTATAATTGTTAGCTTTCTTTCCAAACAATTCTCATGTCTTACAAACAATATACACTCTTTAGCAGAATCATAAATATTGTATAGATTGATATATACACACTTGGATCTAAAAACATTTAAATTTAACAATATATATTTCAACCTATACAACATTTATAAATCTACTCTCTCTTCACAATTTCTTTTCATTAGCTAAGCGAATCTATGAGAAAATATAACATATTTGTCATTGCCATCATCTATTGCCAATAACATCTCTTAACATCTCATAATAGCTCTCATTAGTCGTGTTGGAATCCAGCGACATGCCAAGTGGATACATGGCCTTCAGGAACATGACCCAAGGTGTTTTTTATTTATTTTAAGAACTGCACGCAAGATGTAGGTAAAAAATGAGAAACTCCAGTTCCACTTGAAGAATCGCCCATTGATGGCTGGTTTTCACGTAGGTAGGATCATGCCACAATGGCTAACAACACGTAGATCCACCCCTTTTTCTTGCACGCAATTAGATCCTTACTCGTCGTTACACCCTTTTTGACCCAACATATTTGCTTCAACAACGAATTTACACATGCACAATACCACCAGAAGCAACAAATCTCTTCACTTCACAAATATAGAATTCTCAATCTACACAAAATAGATCCATTACCAGATTTGATCTCAATGGTTTTCATTAATATTTGGTACACTTGCAAATGTAGGGTTTTTATGAAGTTTTCATGGCAGATTTGTAGTTCTAATATCCTCCTCTCTTCAACATTCAAGAATCTCATCCCTCAAAACCCGAATCAACTTCTTTAGGCAAATTATTAATGACTAATCTGAGAATGATTATATTGCTTAATGGTGGTGGTGGATCGCTTCACCAAAATGGTTGTCATGATACCTTAGAAGACGATAATGTAATAGGAAACAACCATATATCTTTTTGTTATTGGTTGCATTAGGGACACAATATGCTCTTCCTTGATACAATGCTTTCAACTCAATGAAGAAGGAAGAAGCAGAGAAAACTTCAAGTCAAACTCATGGTCATTCTCTTGTAGCCACATAGATAAGATAAAGTCATTTACTACACACCAAAGACTTGGTACCACCACATTCAGTCTCTTCTCAAGGCCTTTGACATTAAACCTAGTGATAACTTGCAATTTCCCAATGTAGTCTTGAGACCTGTGTAGGTCATTGTCATCAAATTGATCTTCTTAGTGTTGTTCTACTAAAGAGGAAGGTATTGTAGCTATTGTATCCTTCACAAGTGTTGTGAGTGGAGGTTTATCTTGGCCAATTTTCTCTTGATTAGGTTTAATGATTGCATCCTCTTGTCAATTCCCTTTAAAAGGAGATTTATCACCACACATAATAGGATATTCATCAAAGAGAGGAAACAATTCTTCAAAGAGAAGTGGGCAATTCTTCTAGCCTCTTCTAAGCCCTCTTCAAATCCCTCTTCACAAGGATATCGATCATAAATAGGAAGATAATCAATATCTCTACAACTACCTCTTCCTATTTCTCACATGTCAGGTCTCATTCACTTTGTACCAATGATAGCTTTACACATTGATGTCATAGTTGTTGACCAATATGGGAAGATTCTTTATGAAACTCTCTTAGAATATGCATCCCCTTTTGGTACTCATCTCTTCTATGAAATCCCATTCTATGATAATCCATAATAAATAGGGTCTTATGTTGGGCATGTGTTATATTCTTTGCATGGCTAGAACTAGTGTCTATGTTGCGTCGGGCGCGTAGTGGGGTAAGAGGGGGGCGAAGCGCCCCCGAAAAAACAAATTTGGTGGTTTTTTGAGTCCATTTTTGGGTGGTTTTTCAGCACATGGTTTTCGCCGATGGTTTTCTATTTTTGGTTAAGGAATTAGGGTCGTTGACTAATCCGAGTTATTGGATTAGGGTGTTGGATGCTACTGGAACCTATATGTATATTGTATTGTAAACAATGTATGATGAGATGAATAATAGAAGATGTTGGTTTTCTAGGGAAAAATCTTTGTGTAATGTGTGTATTTTCCATTGTATCTTTTTTGTTCTTTTATTGAAAATTTGTTTGTAGTAAATAATTATGCAAGGTTAAAATCTACATTTGGTATCAGAGCAATTATTGGCTTAAGGGGGGCGCCTTTGTGGTCAGGGGTTTGGCTCGAGATTGTTATAAGCCTTGTTATAGTGAGAGATTTGCGGTATTGATTCTTCAAGTGAAAACAAATGGAAAGCAGTTTGAAAATAGAGATCGAGGAATTTAATGGGGAAAGTTTTGAGTTGTGGAAGCTCAAGATGGAAGATCTGTTGGTAGATAGAGATCAGTGGATCCAGGTACTACACCTACAGGAACTTCAGGAGATGAATGGAAAAAGTTGGATCAGAAGGCGAAGAGCACAATCCGATTGTGCCTCTCAAATTAAGTATTATTGAATGTGTCAGGGGAAGCTACAACAAAGAAGTTATGGGATAAGTTGGGGAACTTGTATTAGTCTAAGACCCTGGTAAATAAACTGTTCCTGCGAAATAAGTTATATAACCTGAGGATGAGAGATGGAGACTCTATTACAGCGCATCTGAATGCCTTCAATACTGTAGTAAGTCAGTTTTTATCTATTGAGATTAAAATTTCACATGCAGATGAAGATAAATGTATCAATTTATTGTGCTCTTTACCAGACTCGTGGGATATTCTGGTTGTGGCCATAGGTAGTAATAAAACTACCTTGAGTTTTGATGATGTGGTCTCATACTTGTTGTCGAAGGAGATGAGACGAAAGAACATGGAAGGATAGAGAACAGATGCATTATTTGCAAGAGGACGCTCCCAAGAAAGAAGTATATCTAAGTCCTCAAGTGGGAGATCTAAATCTAAGAGTAGATCTAAATCTCCCGGAAATTTTGTAAAGGTATGTTGGAGATGTGGAAAAGAAGGGCACTTCAAGAAGCAATGTATATCCAAGAAAGTTGAGAGAGTGAAGGGATCTGAAGGTGCTCCCTCTACAGAATAAAATACCTCCAAGGAAGAAGGAGGAGATGCGTACTTGGCTTCTTCAAGCACACATGCAGATCATGAGGCATGGTTGGTTGACTCAGGTGCATCCTTTCATATGAGTCCCCATAGGGAGTGGTTCTGTGAATATGAAAGGTGTGATGGAGGTAATTTTTTCCTAGGTGATGACTTGACAACTAAAATCATAGGTTGAGGAAGAGTCAAGTTGAGGCTCTTATATGGAAGGATTACAAAACTGACTGGTGTTCTGCACATCCCATGATTGGCCAGAAATTTGATTTATGTAAGCAAAATGGATGATGCAGGGGTAAAAACAGTGTTTGAAACAGAAACCTGCAGGATGGTTTGAGGAGCAATGGTGTTGTTGAAGGGATTTTGGATTGGAACTTTGTATAAGATGAAAGGAAGCACTATTAGTGATGGGTGTAATAGTTTCATTGTTCCTGATATTGGAGCTGAAGAAGAAAAAAATCCTGCAGTCTTTAGAGAAAAGGTTATGATGTGGCATCAAAGACTGGGGCATATCGAAGAGAAGGGTCTTCGACTACTACATGGTAAAGGTATGGTTGAAGGTATGTCTAACTTCTCTCTGGATTTTTATTTATGTGAATATTGTGTATATGGGAAGCATAATCGGGTAAGATTCCCCTCTAGTGCAACAAGGGCAGAAGGAATTTTGCAGCTAGTTCACAGTGATGTGTTTGGACCTGTGTAGACTCCATCATTGGGAAAATATGTGTACTAGGTATCATTTATAGATGATTTCTCAAGGAATACTAGGATATATTTCCTTAGGAATAAATCTAAAGTCTTTGACATGTTTAAAGATTTTAAGGCTCTTGTTGAGAATCAAACAGAGAAAAGAATTAAGGTGTTGATGACAGATAATGGTGGAGAGTTCTGCGGGATTGAATTTGAAGAATTATGTAAGAAATGTGGTATATCAAGGCAGAAGAATAATCCTTATACACCTCAAAAAAATGGATTTCCAGAAAGGATGAACATGACGATGATGGAAAAAACAAAGTGCATGCTCAATGGTTTCAGGTTAGGGAAAGAATTCTAGGAAGAGGCAGTGGGTATTGCATGTTACCTGGACAATCGGTCAGCCTCATCAAAACTAGATGACAAGACTCCACATGAGGTATGGACTGGTAAGAAACCCTCTTTCATAGATCTCAAGGTATTTGGATGTGAGGCCTAGGTTCATGTTCCAAAGGAAAACATGAGTAAGCTATATAAGAAGGCTGAAAAGTGTATCTTTATTGGGTATAAAGATGGTCTCAAAGGTTATAAGATTTGGAACTCAGAAACTAAGAAGGTTGTGTATAGTCGAGATGTGGTATTTATAAAAATGAAAGATGTTTTCAAATAGGAAGTCCTACCAAGTCAGGAAGAACCAGAGAAGAAAGAGTTTGAGTCAAAAGATGATGAATTAGACTCTACAGAAGAACAAGAGTAAGAAGAAGAATATCCTCATACTCAAGTATTGAGGAGATCGATTTGGGAAAAAAGATACCAGAAATGTATACTCCACCTGATTTTCTTTCAAATTTCTCTATTACTAATGATGATCCTAGAACCGTTGGGAGGAAGTGGATTCAGAGGATGGAAAGCTATGGAAAAAGGCCATGGTTGAATAAATGGCATACTTGGATAAGAATGAGGCTTGGGATCTAGTGGAGTTTCCGACTGGAAGAAATCCCACTGATAAAAAATGGGTATTTAAAAAGAAGCTAAATGCAGAAGGAAAAGTGGAGAAATACAAAGCTCAGTTAGTAGCAAAGGGTTGTTTCGAGGTTGAGGGAATTGATTTTGGTGATATTTTTTCTCCTATTGCCAAGTTAAACTCTATTAGATTTTTGTTATTTGTTGTTGTTGCGTTTGATTTTGAAGTAGAACAGATGGATGTGAAGACAACATCCTACATGGGGATTTGGAAGAATAAATATACATGAAGAAGCCATGAGGATTTGTTGTGAAGGGAACGAAGGAGTTGGTATGCAAGCTGAAAAATTCCCTGTATGGTTTAAAACAATCACCAAGGATGTGGTATCAAAAATTTGATACTTACATGTTGGAACTTGGCTTCACAAGAAACAAAGAGGATCATTGTGTGTGTATTTCAAATTAATTGGTGATCATTTTATTTATTTGGTCTTATATGTGGATGACATGTTGTTGATAGGAAACAATAAGGAGATTATCGAGGAAGTGAAAACTTAGTTGTCCTCTAAATTTTACATGAAGGATCTTGGTGCTGCAAAAATAATTTTGGACAGGGAATTTGAAAAAGATCGGGAAAATATGAAACTTTGGTTAAATAAGAGAAAATATTTTGAGACAATATTTCAGAGGTTTAATATGTAGGAATGTAAACCAGTCAGGGCACCTATTCTTGTAGGTGTAAAGTTATCTGTGGATCAGTGGACACAAGAAGAGGAGGAGGGCATGTCTCGTGTTCCATATGCGAGTGTGGTTGGAAGTTTGATGTATGTAATGGTTTGTACTAGACTAGACATTGCACATGCAGTGGGAGTTTTGAGCACGTGTATGTCAAAACCAGAGAAAGAGCATCAGACAATAGTAAAGAGAGTTTTCGAGTATTTGTGTGGCACTACTAGTTATGGATTGTGCTACCAAGTAAGACTAGGTTTAGACAGATTGTTGGACATACATGGATTTATGGATGTAGTATGGGATGGATATTTGCATCGTAGAAGATCTACAAGTGGGTATGTGTTTAACGTATTTGGAGGAGCAATCAGTTGGATGAGAAAAAGATAGTCTACAGTGGCACTTTCAACTACAGAAGTTGAATATATGGCAGCCACTCATGCAAGCAAGGAAGCAATATGGTTACAAAGATTGTGTTCAGGTATTGGGTTGGTACAACAAGATGTAAGGATAGATTGTGATAGTCAGAGTGCAATTTTTCTGGTGAAGAACCCAACTTATCATTCAAATACAAATCATATTGATGTTCAATATCACTTTTGGAGAGATATGGTTGAAGAAAAGAAGGTGTTGCCGATGAAGGTGGACACTTTGAAGAATGTTGCAGATTCATTAGCAAAATCTATGAGCTTTGAGAATTTGTCTTGGTGTAGAGGATCTATGGGAATTATTGCCTTGGATTGTTGACTATGTAACCTTGTAACCCCTTGTATGCAAATAAAACAACATGTGGGAAAATGTTGGGTATGTGTTATATTCTTTGCGGTTTTTTGCATCCATTTTTTTGGTGGTTTTTCGACTCATGGTTTTCGCCGATGGTTTTCTATTTTCGATTAAGGAATTAGGGTTGTTGACTATTATGTGTTATTGGATTAGATTTTTGGATGCTACAGGATCCTATATGTATATTGTATTGTAAACAATGTATGATGATATGAGTAGTAGAAGATGTTGGTTTTCCCAGTTTGGGTTTCCAGGGGAAAAATCTCTGTGTAATGTGTGTATTTTCCATTGTATTTTTATGTTATTTTATTGAAAATATGTTTGTAGTAAATAATTGTACAAGGTTAAAATATACATCTTATCTTCCTCTCATGACCATGGAACTTTTGTTGCAACAACTTCAACTTTTTATAAATACTTTCCCAAGTTGAAAGAATCTTAACTTCTTCATTACAAGTCGAAATCAAATGTATAATATCCATTTTGAAGATAAAAATATGTACTTTTCGATGGAAAAATAAAAACCAAGAATCCCTTTTGATAACTTGGTCAAAAATCTTGAGAACAGAGCCATAATTGTAACAAAAATACCCTAAAAAACTATTGATATTCAATCTTCATTTGACCTCCAATTTGAGCATGTTTTTAAATTGCGTATACTTTTAGTAGAATCTAGTTATATAATTTGATTCTAAATATTCTACTGGAAAAATTTCAAAAATCATTTTGCAAGTCATGACCTTGATTTTTTCCCCTATTTTTAACAATGCAATAGAAGCGATAATTAAGTAGCTATGATATCAATTTGAAGTTTTCCAATACACAAAATGGAACCACTCCAAAAACAAGCAAGATAAATTGAAATAAACAACAATGAAAGAGAAACAATGGTTGGGGGGCCTATGGAGCCAGGGGTTGGATTGCACCTACAAATCATAAAATATGGAAGAAGGCATCTCCATGAAAATAATACTAAAATGAGTAATATGTTTTAATTGATAATATCTTGGATTATTTTAATTTTTTGACAGAAACAAATAGATTTGTATTAATAAAATAGTTGTGACCATGTCATAGAGTAGGTTAATACATAATTAAAGGATAGCATACTACTTTCACTTCTTAAAAGATTCCCAATAGTTCAAAAATGTTTCCTATCAACTGGGCTAAACTTGTTGTCCTAGATACATATCTATAAAGTCTACTTGTATAGTTTCGTACATGTTGAAAAAGAAAACATACTACTTTGTAGTGCATTCATAAACCTGATCATAATTATAATCCTTGTCATAAGGAGATTCCTACTTGATGTTATTTTGTGATAGGGGTTCCATGTCTTTAGTCTCCATGTCCACATCTCCTCAACTCTATTGAATAGTTCCTTCCTCCCTCATTGTGGGTCGAACAGAGCCTATGGATATCTTCAGAGGAGTGACCATAAAGTGTGAGGAAATGTTTCCAATCCTTGAGCCTCTAGATAAACCAACTGCTAATTCATAAATCATGTTGCAATGAGCCTCTAGATGCTCTATTTGTTGACTTTGCCTTACCAAAAATTCCAAAATCTCTTAATTCTAGGTGGCCACTTGCTCTTAGATGGGAGGGGAGTGCTTCTTGCAACTCCTTGACATTCCTTTCACAATAGCGTTAGACCATATGCACTTCACATAAAAAAAATGACAGAGACACCTATCATTTTCCATTTTCCACCCCATGATATTTCCATCAGATACAACAAAATAGGACAAGAACCATAAATTCACCTCCAAAATAATATAGGGGTATAACCAGAAGTACCTAAATCTACCAGGGAATCATTTTGAGTCTTTGTGAGCACAAATACAGATCAAAACAAAGGATTCCACATCCAAATCCAACACAAGTAGGAGAAGAAAATACCATCAACAGCGACACAAAATTCACTCAATACACAATTGAATGCATATGTACCAAAGTCTAGGGGGATTTATTTCCCATCCCATCATTTTAATGTATTGATTCCACTTGTCAAGGCTTAGATATGCATTATACATCCTTGATTTATATAATCATATGGACAATCAAAATCAAGGGAGGTGGGAAGTGTATAGAGCCCCCCCATTCACATAGATTTTCCCAAAATTCAACAATACAACTTCATTAGCCTTTCAGTTTGCAGGTATGTTATGCTCCCAAAGAACTTTATGATATTAATTTTTTCCAAATTTGTGTGCTATACTTTGTTTTCTGTTAATAATCCTCTCCAATCAAGAGTTTGGTGAAACCTTTTTCTCATGCATGAAATGGATTATGATTGTAGAGTCCTTGAACGCAAATAACCCATGGATTCCTTTGGCCTTTATGAGTTTTTGGTATTTCCACAATGCCAATGCCTCTACTTGATTATTAGTGGCATTTCCAATTCCCCATGTGAAATTCATTTCTTAGTTTCCACCGGGATCAAAGACAATCCCCTCCACACCTGCTGACCCTAATAATAGATTGGGTTATTATAGGTGAGGGAAAAGACCCATTTAATACAACCCTTATAATAATGTCTCTCCTATAGCATAGTTGATTCATTGATGATAACACCTACCATTATCTTAGTGATGACTCATTAATATGAATAAGTTCAACAACTTAGTGATGGATCATTAAATAACTCTCAAACAAAATAGGTTGTGTATAGGTACACAACATGCCCTCCCCCTTAATAAATATTTGTCCCCAAATCTATCTCTAATCATGTTACAAATCACTTATTCTTTTCCTGCATACAAAACTGGGCCTAATTATGTGTTAATTATAAAAAAAAATGGCCTTTATTAACATATTGGGTCATTACTAGACTATGGAACCTTACAACTAACAAATGTAATATATCCAAGCATTGCACCCTTAAGTTTTTAGTCATTGGTTGTGTTAGAGATACAAAAAACCACATTCATAAATTTCATGACAAAGTGTGAGAAGCTTTGCAAAAAATCCAATAGAAGCATAAGGTTGGGCATGCTCAACATTGCGTAGATCACCGGTTTTGCACATGATACAAAGTTTAGTTTTATTTTCGGAAAGTCTTCCTCAAGGCGAAGGGTGGAAAGTCAATTGACTTAGATATTTCCCATACACTATCATTGATTTAGAGAGAACACATTCAAGTTGGATCTACCAATATACATGTATATCCAACTAGCATTTAAGGTAGATCCCCTAAAGCTTTATGAGCCATCAATATTGGAGGATGATGAAAAAACGTTTGTAACACCAATTCCTAAAGAGCTTGGTGCTAAAGTTCATGGAAAATTGGAGGAATATATGGTTTTGCAGTGCAAAGAGTGGAGCAGGAAAGTAACCCTGAAACTTTATGAGATTAAGATTAAAGCATAATTTCCCTAGACTAACAAGTGTTATACGCTAGATTAGATAAAGAAGAGGTTTCCCCGATTAGAGGGACAATGTTTTAGGACCTGTTATCCCTTATACTAGGGATAACTAAGGAGATTATGTCTCGAGGCCCACATGTTTTAGACATGGAGAACCGAGAGCCATATGACTTGAGCTTGGCCCTGGAGGTCCCATATTTTCTTCAGTGCCTCCTATCAATCAGCAGAAACAACATCCATCCCATCGGCCTACTTCTGAAGTAGAAGTAGGTCTTGCTCCATGAGGTAATGAGTCCTGGCATCATGGTATGTGTCACTCTGATTCTCAAAACATTTGAATATGTGCACTTAATTCTCTTTTGTTTCATGACGTTTTCTTGGAAATTATGCTCTTTAACTTGTCCATACCTGGGGGGGGTGACAGAGTGACCTAGTAAGTCAGTTACCTTGGGGATGAGTTTCCACTGGGTGGGTATATGAAAGGTCATCGTCCATTCCTTCCATACTTACCACTCTTCATCATTATCCCTCTCATCTTTCCCCTACATTGGTTTGGGCATTGGGTTTGCCAAGCTAGTAAGGGTTGTACCTTGCCTTGTGGGAAGAAGGGGCTAAAGGCCCATAGGGTAAAAGTAGCTGGAAAAATTAGCTGGAAAAATTTAAAAGCCAAAATGAAACCTTTATATGCTTCACCCATGGATTCCTGAGAAAACAATAAATATCTTCCCAGCAAAAAAAGGGGACCTGTAAAATAAAATAAAACTCAAGATCTAGTTGGTGGATAGGAGGTCTCATCATGAGTCGACCTATTAGGTCCATGGGAATGTAGCGGTATGACACTGCCATCCATCTGGTCACCAAACCAGGGTAGTGGCTCTTGGTGGCATGGCCAAGAGAAATAAGGTCTCATCATGATCCAACTTTCTCATTTCCATGAAATGCTTGTGGGTAATGTTGTCACCACTCGTCACCATGCTAGGACAATGTCCTCCAACTATTCTCTTCAAAATAAAAAGAAATAAGACAAAGATTAAAAGACATTGAATGGGATAGGAAACAATGGCATCCATGACAAGGTGCAACTCACCCTCTACAAAGGCACCCACAGATAAGACCTACATTTACCTGTTATCACTGCACCCCTTGCCCAAACATTCTCTACACCATCTCATACATTTACATGACCTATATTTTTCTTCACCTGGGAAACGCCCCAAACCTGAGGAGGATTATCCCAATAGGACTTCCAGAGACCCTCTCCAAACCTGGCTTGTTAAACTGCATAACATCTTTGAGCATTTGTCTGGGTAAAGGGGGGTTTGATGCACGTTTTTGGGTAACTTGATTATTAGATGTGATTGACATTTCTATGATGCCATGGAGGGTGTACTTTTTTTTTTGTAGGACCATGCCCGACGGACAAGTACATATGTGGAGATGATTAGTTTGGACCTCCATGGGGCTAAAATCCCACCAGATGGATGATGTGACCCCAACCAGGGGCAGAGAGACACCAGAGGCTTGCACCGGAGAAAAAGAAGGATGTTCCACCAGAGACACTTTGGTAGGCCTAGACCTAGGGGGCTCTTGCCTTGCCACTATGACATTGGCCCTTGAAGGCCCTTGACATCATCCAGTTAGGGTTTTGGCATGAGGACAGCTTGGTTGGCACGTGTGGCAGCTTCTAAGGCCTTTTGAGGCCTAATGTTTCACTTTGGAGGCCTACCGTTCTATGAAGGGGACTAACGTCACCCTAAGAGGGGCATGACGTCATCCCTAAATACAAATTAGGGTTTTAAATTGTTAATTTTATGTAAAACTAGATTTTTGATGTAAACTAGCCATGTCGACCTTTTTTGACCTAAATTGTAATTAAAGGTCATGATTATTGCATAAATAGAGAGTTAAGACTCTCATTTTTTCATCATATTTCTCTCACACAAGTGTGAGGTCTGAAATCTATCCTCTTTTAAGGCTTATTTGTTGAAATTAAGTGGTGCACAACTCTTGGAGGAGGTTATTCTTGGTGTATTTTTGCATTTTCATGGTGGAAAGTCTTCAACTAGGGTTTGTGGCTAGATTATTCTTGATGAAGTAAGTAAAAATATGCAATCCTTCTTTATTTTGAATGGTTATGGTACATTTTCTTATTCATTCCTAAGATTATGAAATTGCTAGTTTGAAACCCTAGGAGAAAAGCACATGTTATTGCCCTTTTCTTTATAACTCTTCACCTACTTGATTTTGCTAAGAAACATTTGCTTTGAAGAATATACTAGAGCCCTACCTTTGTAGCACTCTAGTATAATTGCTTCATTAAGCTTCATACATTTTATGTCAAGTTTGATCTAAAGAAGAAGGAAATCGCTAGGGCCTAGGGTTACTTACTTTCTAGCATTTTTTCCTTCTAGGGTTTTAGATATTGAGGCCTTAGGTTACTAACACCTCAATCATCTTCCCCTCCCTTTATTTAATCTATTATCATTTTTTGTTTCCCTCTAAGAATTTTCGTTGCATACATTGACTCCATTTACCCTAAAAGGCACTAGTTCACACCTTGCAAGTGATTGATTGACCAAACAAACTCTTAAACCATCTACCTTAAGACTTTTACTAACTATTTATAACCTTAGATTAGACTAACTTACTAACTAATTTGCTGATGTTGCAAAAGATTGCTACATCCATCTATAACAACAACAAATTCATCTTAAAAACAATATTTAAAGTTGATTATACATTGTTATCATTGCTTCTAACAATTACTATTATTTTGTCAATTTTATGCTATCATTTCTTGTCATTTTTGAAGCATTATTAAGGCACAATTGTATAGTTGTTGCTAAATATATATATATATATATATATATATATTGTTGTTATAAATACTTACATTGCTTCATATTTTATATCAGCTTGTTCATTGTATCGAAATTCTATGGTTTATTGAAGCACTAACATCATATGGTACTTCCAAGTAGCATTTTTTCTTGTTGTCTTGTTCTGGGCAGGTACACTTAATTATTATTTTTCTTCATCTCATAAAAACCCTTGGAGATTTTGATCAGAGTGACCTATGAGAGGGGTGGGACTTTCTTGATACTTTTTCCTTAGCCTTCTTAAACCCCCAAGTCACTAGGGACGTCTCCCATGGGGAACTACTCCTAAATAGAAAGAGGTGTCTTGTTAATGTGGCAGTGATAGGACATCCTCCTCGTTACGCCAATTTAGTACCCACTTTCCTTTGGCATTTGGGAAAGTAAAAATTGTGCGATAACATTTTGGCGCCATTGTCGGGGAACACTGAGTCAACATTCCTCAAATGACACTTTTTTGGTAAGCCTTTATCCAAATCCTTTACTTCACAAAGCTTACCTGGTGACTCCACTGAGGGTGATTCCCTCTTTTCTCTTTAATGATCCCTAGAAGGATTATCTAGCGACTCCACTAATGAAAAATCCAACCATGGCTTCTCAATGGGACCCGGGAAATTTCAAACCCTTATACATGAGTAAAATCTTGTGATACCCTTGAAAAATTCCCCCGAGGTATGAAAAGTGGCTTCGTAGATTCATTGGTAGTGATGGGGTTAGAGTTGACAATCACATGGATGATTTTTGGGCTTTATTTCAACTCCACCCTATCAGTAATGATGTTGAAGATTTGGCAATGGAACTTTTCTCTTCCACTCTTCATGGCAATGCTAGGAAATGGTATGACGATCTCCCTGATGCTAGAATCACATCTATGGACCAATTAGAAGAAACCTTTCTCCACAGATGGGGTATTAAATTGGAAGATATCCAAATTATACTAAAAAGACTTGAATATATAAAACAAACTGAGAATGATACTATCAGGGAATTCCAGTTTAGGTTTGAGAACTTGCTATATGAGATTCCTAGAAGCCATCATCCTAGAGACAAGTACCTCATTTATCTCTATACCAATGCACTCTTAGTACATTTATGGTTCCTCCTCAATAAAAAGGGGCCAAAAACAATCAAGGATGCCTATTACATGGCCACTCAAATCAAGGAGAATATCTCTTTGTCCAAGAAAAAACACATATTTTCTCTAGAAACCAAAGTTGATGACCCCAAAGGTACACTAGATACCCTTAGTCTAGAGAGATTAGTTTCCCTTGATATCTTTGAAGGAATGGAACAAGTCATCAACCAACAGTAGGTTGAGGAGAGAAATCCTAATGAGGGTTTACAATCCCATGAGGAAGGGAAAGAATTTACTCATGCTTCTACCGAGGATAGCGAAGACATTGTTGAAGAGTGAGAGCCTGAAGATATCAAACACAATGATGAATTAATGCTGTCTAATCCTCCCTCTGATGAAGCCATCCACGATCCTATTCCTCCTACGCAAGAATAAGAGGATGAGATTAGTCACTCTCCTTTTCAAGTTTTTGATAATGCCTCATTCTATGATTCAAAGAGGGAAGAAGAAATTGAATCTTTGGACAAGACAGATCCTCCCTATTATGAAGTTGAAGAGACACATCATGAGGACAAGACAATGATGCATGCTCTTCCATTTTATGAAGTTGTTCGAGTCCTCGAAGCTCCTGCAAAAGAAGAATTAAACAAGGTAAGTTATTTTCCTTTCCAAGAGCCTTATGATGCTTTATTTTATGATTTGGAAAGTGAAGAAGTGTTAGAGGAGCCCTCAAATGTTTTAAACCCTTCATGTTATGATAAATATGATGACTTTGTTGATAATATTGACGAATTCATACATGTCAGAAAGCGTAAATAGTATGTGATTGGATATGATGGGGATCCCATTTACGACATTGAGGGTCATTTCCAAAAGTTTCCTTTACAAATATCATATGAGGTTACTAATAATTTTGACATTTGGAAACAAGGAGATGATATGATTACAAACCTTTTTCAGACATCCAAGGATGACCTGGTGTTATGTTCTCCTAGTAATTTTTGGTCATACCTTGAGGATTTTGATGAATATTCCTTTGAGAACTTATTCCATGAAGAACATTATAAACCACTGTTCTGCTAAGATATTAATAAAGGTGAGGGAATTTCTTTCCCAAAGAAGGATCATTGTGACAATGTCTTCCAGCTCCCTTCGGCTATTTTATCTCGCCATGTCACTAAAAGTGTAGTTGGGAAGCATGTCCTTTGTCTTGAGTTTTCTTTGGGGAAAATTTTACTTTTAGAATTCAAGGGTAGGTTGAATACCTCAATAAGAAGTTTGTTATCTCAATCTTTTAGCCTTCCCTTAAGAAATCATCAGTCATCCTCTAGGTTCTTGCTAGTCCCTTTCTAGGCCTCGGATTGTAAAGACGTCCGAGGTAACCAACCTTCAAACTCTTTGAGTCAGTATATTGAGCCTTTGAATTTTCACAATCCCTTTCTCAAATGGATTGAGCACTTTCCTGAGAGTGTGAATTGGCACCATTTTGTCCCTTCCACCCGCCTCCATGAGCTAGACTTTACGATATCTAAGGATACAATACATTTTCTAACTCATGTTATTTTTGTCCTTGACTTATCATTGTTTTGGTTTATGATGAAGCACCGAGGCAGGTATTATGAGACATTGCTAAGATGGTTTCACTAGATATTTGACTACACCTAGCATTCAACCGACATGTGAGTACATGTAAGTAGGTAGGCATTTGTATTCATTGTATATACCATCTGCACATCATACTAGAGTAGTGTAGTTGTAGTTTCAATTGTATATATGCTTGATTACTTTCATTTTTATTGTATTGTTGATATTATGGTAGTTGCAAGAAGTATTAACCTCCACGTGTAACCCTGAGAAGAATAGAATATACTGGGAAGCAAGAAGAAACCCTAAAGCATTGGACATAACCCTAGAAGACAAGTTGGCTAAAGGAAATATTTAATATTGAGTTTTTAGTCTCCAGAATGAGAAGTCGGCCCAGACAACTGAGGAGGAGCAATATAAATATAGGACGCCAGAGTTCATTTGACACACACAACTCGAACTGCAGAAATTTAGTTTTGTGCAAGTATGGAGAGTAGCTACAGTTGCAGCTACTGCAACTTGTATTTTTGGTTTTAGTCTTGGACTCTCTCTTGGTTATGGTTTGGAAATTATGCTTTGTATGCTAACTATGAAATTTATACACTACCTTGATTGGCTATTAGGCCTAGGGTTTACTTCCGGAATGATTCTATGTCAAGGTTAAGGTGCTCGGGGGTGGTTTCGGCCCATGGTTGGGTGACAATATTGCTATATTGTCTATGGTTAAATGATCACACCGATTATTTCTAACAGGTTATGGGCCCACACTATCTTTAGACAGTCTAACTGCTGGAGGATATATTGGGAGGATTTTTGTTCAGTTACAATTGCAGTTGTAGTCAAAGTTTTTGTTGCAGCAACAAAACCCTAACCCTCTTGTTGAGGCACCTTAAGTGAAGATATTGACCTAATTTCTAGATATCCTAGTGCACTTGTTGGTACTCTCAGCAAGCTAAGACGTCAAGTTTGAGTTTTTTGGTCAAAATCAAAGGTTAACCAAGTCAAATGCAAAGGTTGACCAAGTCAAAGCAGTCATGACTTACTCTATGAAGTTAGAAAAAAAATTAGAAGGAGCTTCTAACTTAAGAGCATGGAAGACAAGGATTGATCTCATCCTTGCCAAGAATAAAGTGTTGGATATCGTGAAAGAAAAGATCGTGGAACCACAGTTTGAAGAAGGTAAAGAGAAGGAACCTCAAAACGTTGCAGTTATGGAGAAGTTCAAAGACAATGACATCAATGCCATGTGTATCATAGTGGACTTTGTAAAAGACCACTTGATACCCTACATCTCTCATCTTGACTCATCTAAGAATATGTATAATGCCCTAACTAACCTCTACTCATTCAGAAAAATTGGACAAGTAATCAGTCTGAAGAATGAGCTTTGTGACATGAAAATGAATGATGATGAAAACATAACATCATACCTTGTGAGAAACTCTTTGTTAATATATCAACTACAAGTTATTGAAGAAATCATTTCAAAGAAGGAACTGGTAAATATAGTACTTAATGGTCTTCCCAAGACATGGGATGCATTTTCCGCAAGCATGAACACAAGAAAGGAGTATCCCACATTTGAATAAATTTGGACTTGTTGTGCACAAGAAGAATCAAGGATTAATGCAAACGAGAAATCCCAAAAGAAATACGATGATCAATATTTCACAACAAAGTTCAAGAATTTATGGAATAAGAAGAAGTTTGGCTCAAGGAAGAAACCAAATCAAGAAAAGGATATGTCAAAGATACAATGCTTCAACTATCGAAAATATGGTCACCAAAAGAACCATTGTCCCGAGTTAAAGAAAAGGAAGGAAATAGATGAAGCAATAGTTGTCGAAGAAAGGGAACCCTCAAATAAATTCAAGCAGGATAAAACATACTTCTTCTTCTAAGTCAAGGTAACAATATTCTTCAAAGCTCTTGTATATACCATGTTTACATAGTTCCTGTACACATCATGTATATCTATTTCTTAGAAGATAATATGTTCAAGTGAAACAATACCTATGGAAGAATAACAAGATAAGGATTGTTATCACGATGACTACAAGTCAAGCAATAGACATGAAAATCTGAAGTACAATGACAGTCCTTGGTAACAATTCCTACAGAAGCTATTACATAAGTAACAACTGCAAGATAAGTCGAAATCGGAATCAAACTTGAAGAGACCCAAAAAAAATCAAAACATAAAGAAGTCATCAATCAAGAGGAAATTAGAAAAATAATTGTGACACTTTGCAGAAGGCAATAAGGATGCAGAAGGAAGTGTGGACTATCTTAGATGGATGGAGGTGATTAAAAAATTCAAAAAGAAGAGCATGCATTCATACATGAAGCAAGGATTAAGAGGGAGCTAATCCTAAATATGATCCATTGAGTATTATGAAGTATCTATCCATGTTCCCATTTAAAGTAGAAGCCATGATAAGCAACACATGTTCAGTTTGACTCTAGAAGAAGTCTTCTTCAAAAGGAAGCCTTAAAGTATCCTTGGTTGTCCATCTACATCCATGATCCTATGATGAAAGGAATAATTTGGAATCTTCAGGGAATATAGAAGACCCCATGGACCCAAGAGATAAAGAGAGATATGAGGAAGAACATGAAGATTCCAAGAAAGAAAGAAAGAAAATCAAGAACAACTAATTATTATATCGAGAATCATAGCTTGGTTTGAACCCACTAAGAAGCAATTGATCGGAAGGAATGGAAGTTATGATAAAGAAAAATGTATGTAAGAAAATGTGAATTTTTTTTATGAATGGAATTATTGCAAGATTCAGAGGTTCTTCCAGAAGGAGGGAGAAGACTATGACACCAGCTTGTTTTGGTAAACCATATATACCACTTGTAGTATCCAAGGATTGGAATTTACATGTAAAAGACTTCTCTTCCCAATAAATCAAGTGAGAAAGAAGTTTATACTAGAAAGAGACTCATGTATGTAGATATAAGAAGACCTTGTATGGATTCAAACAGCCTGATGAAGAGTATCTCATATACAACAAAAGTGCGGTAAAAACTTTCTATGACAGAGATGGTGTATCAAAATAGTTACTCAGAAGTTTGGGATGATGGATTGGTAATTCATGGAAAACTCTGATGATGACAGAAGAAGTGATACTTGGATATGTTGCAGTTTGATCCTTGCCACGATGTTATGAGCTAGCAGGAAACATAAGTGTTGAATTTGACCATGATATATTGTAATGATCAGAGCTATATGAATCCTTCAAAGAAAACCAGTGTTCCATGACAGATTGAAGTACATTGAGATCAAGAATTATATTCTTTGTGATGAAGTCCAGAAAAGAGAAGTGGTTGTCCAATATATCTCCACAGTTGAGAAGATAGCAGATATTTTGGTAAATCCTTTTCCCTAGATGAAAAGTTTACATACTCAAGAAACAAGTTGGGGCTCGTGGAAACAAATTCCTTATTGAAAAAGGAAGATATTACTCCCCGGTTGGGAGGGAGAACTTATATGTTATTTATTTATGGACAATCATTTTTCAGTTTGAAAAATGGTCCAAGATGAGCAGTTCATTTCCAGTTCAGAAAGTGGTTTGAGATTTCTGATGGACAGACATTTTCCATTTCGGAAAATGGTCCAAATCGGACAGTCATTTTCTTAATGAAAATGGTCCAATAGATTGTTGATGTACCATAAACAACAATTCCCCTTTTGGCCAATGTGGGGGAATGGTCTAGGACAATCATTATTCTTGGCAGTCACTCTGAGTAGTGGTCAAGTAGAATGGTCTCCCTTTCTAGGAAGTCACTTTGAGTAGTGGTCAAGTAGAATGGTCTTCCTTTCCAGGAAGTCATTCTTTCAAAGTTCACAAGTGTGAGCAGTTTTGAAGAATGGTCTATTTTGGAGGTTGATGCAGGACAATCATTTCCATTAGGAAATGGATTAGACAGTCATTCCCTAGGGAAGACACATTTTATCCACGTTGTACCATATTAGTGCCAGAGGAATGGCCCAGTTAGGTGAATGGTCCAGGTTCAACAATTAAGGACAGACATTCCCTAGGGCAGACTCATTATCTCAAGGTTGCACTATGATTAGTGTCAAAGGAATGGCCTAGTTAGGTGAATGGTCCAGGCTCATAAATTAGGGACAATTATTCTTCTATACTTGAGAATAATAGTCTAGATATCCCATGGTTGATGTTTTACATTCCGAGGGAATATGCTCTTCCAGATCTCACAGATGTGGGAAGAATGGCCTACATGACTCAGTTTATATCATGATATTATTTTATGCAGGTTGATATAAGATGATATAATTGCTATGGAGACTGTATATCTCTGGATAGTAGATGTATTCTACTGTGGTGGATGTGTTCCACTGGTTGTGACTATGTGTCACTGATTAAGTAGCCCCGTGCTACTTGGTGTGGTTGTGTACCACTGGATAGTAGTTGTGTACTACTATGGATATACACAGTTGTGTTCTATTGAATGACATCGCTCTGATTTCCATGTAGACTATCAGTAGTGTTGAAAATTATTATCATCTAGATGGATAGTCAGTGTGTTGATGGACGGACATTCTCCATAAAGAAATTGGCCCAGGACATTTATTATTCTAGGACATATGTTCAGATTAGAAGAATGGTTTTTGTATCACTTTGTGGAGTGAGTGACTTATTCAACATCATGGATTATTACTCAGATGGAGTATGGCTTTGAGAGATGATGCAGTTGATGCTATCAAATGATATTGATAGTGATGATGGTGCTTGTGATCTAATCATGAGATAGCCTGTATGGCTATGATGATGCTACCAGTTGAATGGTATGTTTGTGCTCAAGACCATTGCTTTCAATACCTCCCTAGCTAGGAGGGAGTGTTGATATTATGGTAGTTGTGGGAGGTATNATGATGTCATCAGTCTATGATCTGAGTATGGGAATGCCTACCTTAGAATTGGTATATATGATATTCTGCAGATGCTTGGATGTTTGCAGGTTTCTGATTAGATGTGCTCTTGGTTCTTGACACACACATGTAGCTTACAAAGTCTATCGACTGTCACTGGCTCCAATCTCAGACTTTGGGGGGAATTTTGTTATCCATAAATTTGGTCGTCATGATGATGTAATGGTGATGGAGAAATCAGGCTCTTCACTAGAACACTTTCCTGAGAAAAGTTACCTTTGTCTCTTTCTTGAAATCATATTTTTAAGGGAGGTTCGCAGTCTACCTATATATTTTCCTGCGAGAATGTATGATTCTCGCAGGATGCATTAAGACAGGGTGCGAGGGGTTCGCACTGTACCTAACTGCTAGGGTGCGAACATCTTCTAAAGGAAGGAAAAAGATAGATTCTCGAACCTTCTAGAAGGGAATCTTCTAGAAGGATGAGATGGCATTCGAATGGTTATCTAAGTACTGGCTTTCCTGATATCTTGGGATCATTCCTATACAAGTAACTAATCCATTCTCTCTTATAAATTGAGGGGAATGCTCATGGAAAAGGTGAAGCAGCAAGCTAGCAAGAGATTTATTGGAGAATTAGTGTAAGATTGTATGAAGGACTGATGCTACAGCAACTAGAGACACCAGCAAGGTTATCAAAAGTGGTTGATCTTCTTCATGCATGAGCAAGTGTGTGTGTCAGAGCTAGGAGCCATCGAAAGGAGGTTTGCAACATCAAGGCATAGGTTGTAAGTCTTTCTTTCTATCAATTTAATATAGTAATATGTCCCTTTCCCATAAAGCTAATATCACTTTATTACATAACTCCTTGATCATATGTATAGATTAACTGTTGAATATATTGAGTTGTTTTCACTTCAATTGGTTTGAGTTGTCCTGGTCTTGGAGGCACAAAAGCATTGGAGCGAAGTTGGTACAACAGAGACCCAACGAAGCGATCATAAGGTATGTCCATGATTCTTGCCTCCTAGTTCATTCAATAGTCTAAATCTAGGGAAAGAGTATTAGTATGTCTTGTTTTGTTCTAGATCTAGGTGGATCTAGGGAGATCGGTTTGTGTCCGCACTTACGGATTAATCCTAAAACACAAGGCAAGGGGATGGAGAATCTAGACTTTTATTTAGATTGTGATTTTCTATATTTCACCATGATATTTTTGTAATGAAATTTGTTATTATTGATTTTTCTAATTAAATCCTTATACATTCTCCCACCAAAAGTGAAGCTTGTAATGTCAATGAAACATAGTCTTCGCATGGGAATGTGAAAAAAGAATTAATTTTAATGTTATGTATGTAGAGGTATCAATTTGGTCCCATACTACAAATTGGCAAGGCACTTAGTGATAGTCCCTCTTCCTCCTAATATGTACAACATTCTCCTCTTTCTTGTGCTTAGACCTAAATATCATATGATGTTATTTTTTAATATGGATGGGCTTGGATATTGATATTATTATTTTTGTATTTATGATCAAAAGGGATGGGTAAATATACATCTAAATGCATTGTGTATGTAACCCTGACGAGAGTAGAATATTCTGAGAAGCAAGAGAAACCCTAAAATGTTGGATAATAACCGTAGGAGACAAGTCAACTCAAGAGAATATTTATTATTGAGTTATTGGCCTCCATAAGTAGAAGTCGGCCTAGTTAGGTCACTTGGAGGACTATAAATAAGAGGGCGCTAGAGCTCATTTGTCATACTTACTCTCACAACTGCATAAGACCAGTGGTGTGCAAGTTTGGAGGGGAACTGCAGCTGCTACAAATGGAATTTTGATTTTGGCTTGGAATTTATCTTGGTTATAGTTTGGACCTCCTGCTTGGCCTTTGGTTATTCTTGCTTGGTGTGTTAACCTTGGAGAAAGTTGTGTTACCCTGGTTGGCTATTGATTTGCTTCTGGTATTATTTTGTCTGTCAAGGTTAAGGTGCTCAAGGGTGGCCTTTTGTGCCTATGGTTGGGTGGAAATATTGCTATATTTTCTATGGTGAAACGAGCACACCTATCTTTCTAACAGGTTATGGGCCCACGGTATCTTCGAACGGTCTAACCGTTGGAAGATGGATTGGGAGGATTTTATATGTTATAGTTGCAGTTGCAGACAATTTTTTGTTGCAACAATGAAACCCTAACCCTCTTGTTGAGGCACCTTAAGAGAAGAGATTGACCTAATTGCTAGATAGCGTAGTGCACCTCCAGGTACTCTTAGCAAGCCAAGACGTCAAGTTTGAGATTTTGGTCAAAGTCAAAGGTTTACCAAGTCAAAGAAGTCATGACTTACTCTATGAAATCAGAAAACAAGTTAGAAGGGGCTTCTAACTTCAAAGCATGGAAGACAAGGATTGACCTCATCCTTGCCAAGAATAAAGTATTGGATATCGTGAAAGGAAAGATCATGGAACCACAGTTTGAAGCAGGAAAGAGAAGGAACCTAAGAACATTGTAGTTATGGAGAAGTTCAAGGACAATGAATTCAATCCTATGATCATCATAGTGGACTCTGTAAAGGACCACTTGATACCCTACATATCTCATCTTGACTCATCCAAAAATATGTACAATGCTTTAACTAACCTCTTCTCATTCTAAAACATTGGACAAGTAATGAGTCTAAAGAATGAGCCCCATGACATGAAAATGAATGATGATGATAGTATAACATCATACTTTGTAAGAATCTCTCAGTTAAGATATCAATTACAATCCATTGAAGAAATCATTTCAAAAAAGGAACTAGTAAATATAGTACTCAATGGCCTTCCCAAGACATGGGATGCATTTTCCGCAAGCATGAACACAAGAAAGGAGTATCCCACATTTAAATAAATTTGGACTTGTTGTGCACAGGAAGAATCAAGGATTAGTGCAAAAGAGAAATCCCAAAATAAATATGATGATCAAGCCTTCACAGCAAAATTCAAGAATTTCATAAATAAGAAGAAGTTTGGCTTAAGGAAGAAACCAAATCATGAAAAGGATATGTCAAAAATACAATTCTTCAACTGTCGAAAATATGATCACTACATAAACCATTGTCCTTATTTAACGAAAAGGAAGGAAACAGAGAAAGCAACAATTGCCTAAGAGAGGGAACCCTCAAAGAAATCCAAGCAAGATAAAACGGAATTCTTCTTCTATTCAAGGTAACAATTTTCTTCCATAACATAGTTCTTGTACATACCATGTTTACATAGTTCCTATACATATCATGCATATATATCTCTTAGAAGAAAAGATGGTCTGTGAAAAAATACCTATAGAAGAATAACAAGATAAGGATCATTATTATGATGACCACAAGTCAAGTAATGTACATGGAAAGGATGAAGTACGTTGACAAATTCCTGAGAAATCTATTATATAAGGAACAACTGCCACATAGGCTGAAATCATAATCAAACTTGAAGGGACTCAGAAGGATTCAAATCAGAAAGAAGTCAGTAATCAAGAGGAAATTAGAATAAGACTTCTGACATATTGCAGAAAGCAATTAGGATGCAGACGGAAGCATGGACTCTCTTAGATAGAGGGACATGATTACATAATTCCAAAAGAAGAGCATGCATTCATGCATGAAGCCAGGATTAGTAGGGAGATAACACTAAATGATATGATCCATTGAAGAATCTGTG
Source organism: Picea sitchensis (assembly GCA_010110895.2). NCBI lineage: Eukaryota > Viridiplantae > Streptophyta > Pinopsida > Pinales > Pinaceae > Picea > Picea sitchensis. The sequence continues at coordinate 83,969 of SNQJ01S0018664.1, read as the reverse complement.
AAGACTATGAAGTATCTATCCATGTTCCCATTGAAAGTAGCAACCATGATAAGAAACACGTGTTCGGTTTGAATCTAGAAGAAGTCTTATTCTAAAATAAGTCTTTAAGTATCCTTGGTTGTCCATATACATCCATGTTCCTATGATGAAAGGAAGAAGTTGGAATCTTCAGGAAGGAAGGGAATGGACTTGAAAGCTAAAGAGGAATATAAGGAAGAACATGAAGATTCCAAGAAAGAAAGAAAATCCAGAACAACCAGTTATTATACCAAGAATCATAAGACTTCCAACTTGGTTTCAACCCACTAGAAGCAATCAAGCAGAAGAAATGGAAGTTGTGATGAAGAACAGTGTATGTAAGAAAATATGAAAAATACTTATGAATGAAAACATTGTGAGATTCAGAACTAGAGGTTCTTCCAAAATATTATGACGACAGCTTGATCCAGTAAACCAGATATACCTCTTACAGTATCCATGGATTGAGACTTACATGTAAAAGATTGTTCTTCCCAATGAAGTAAAATTGAGAAAGAATTTTATACCAGAAAGAGACCCATGTATGCAAATGGAAGAAGACCTTGTATGGATTCAAGAAACTTGATGAAGAGTATCTCATATACAACAGAAGCGTAGCGAAAACTTCCTATGATAGAGAAAGTGTATCAGAATGGTTACTCGGAAATTTGGGATGATGGGTTGCAAATCCATGGCTAACTCCCATGACAACAGATCTGAAAAATTTGAAGAGACTCTAATCCAGTAGAGTCATCTATGTATTGAAAATTGATTGGATCGTTAATGTATTTGGAGAATACTCAGTCGGATATTTGTTTTGTGGAACATTTAAATTATGACATACCGCTGCATGAATTTATCGATTCAGATTGGGCAAGGAATGCAAATGAGAGAAGAAGTACTACTTGGATATGTTTCAGTTTGATATTTTCCACAATGTCATGGGCTAGTAGGAAACAGAATTCACTTGCAATCAACACTACAAAAGCAGAGTATATTGTAGCTCATGATGATTGTATATAAGCAATGTGGCTTCATTAGTTGATTTATGGACTGTCAGATCAGGTGATGAAATCAACCCTGATATATTGTAATAATCAAAGCTATGTGAATCTTTCATAGAAACCGGTGTTCCATGGAAGGCCAAAGTACATTGAGATCGAGAATTATATTCTCGTGATAAAGTCCAGAAGAGAGAAGTGGTTCTCCAGTATATCTCCACAGATGAGTAGATAGCATATATTTTGGTAAATCCTTTGTCCAAGATGAAAAGTTTGTGTACTTAAGAGACAACCTATGGCTCATGGAGATGACTTCCTTAATGAAAAAGGAAATTGATTACTCACAAGTTGGGAGGGAGCATTGATATGTTATTGATTTATGGACAGTCATTTTCTAGTTCATAAAATGGTCTAGGATGGGCAGTTCCTTTCCGGTTCAAAAAGTGGTTCGAGATTTCTGACGGACAAGCATTTTCCAATTCGAAAAATGGTCCAGATTGAATAGTCATTTTCATAATGAAAATGTTATGATAGATTGCTAATGTACCATATATAGTGATTCCCCTTATGGCCAGTGTGGGGGAATGGTCTAGGACATTCATTCTTCTTGGCATACATTCTGAGTAGTGGTCAAGTAGAATGGTTCACCTCATCGGGCAGTCATTCTTTCGAAGTTCACAGTTGTGAGCAGTTTCAAAGAATGGTCCATTTTGGAGGTTTGTGCAAGACAGTCATTCCCTAGGGCAGACTCATTCTCTCTAGGTTACACTATGATTAGTGCCAAAGGAATGGCCCAGTTAGGTGAATGGTCCAGGTTCAACAATCAGGGACAGACATTCCCTAAGGCAGACTCATTCTCTCCAGGTTTCACTATTATTAGTGCCAGAGGAATGGACCAATTAGGTGAATGGTCCAGGCTCAGAAACTAGGGACAGTTATTCTTCTATGCTTGGGAAGAATAGTCCAGATAGCCCATGGCTGATGTTTTACCTTCTGAGGCCAGATGCTCTTCCAGATCTCATAGATGTGAGTGGAAGAATGGCCCATATGACTCTGTTTGTATCATGGTATTGTTTTATGCAGGTTGATGTCAGATGATATGATCGTTGTGGAGATTGTATGTCTCTGGAAATTAGTTGTATGCTACCATGGTGGATCTGATCCACTGGTAGTGATTGTGTGTCATTGGTTTGTATTTGTATGCTACTAAGAGTGGTTGTGTACCACTGGGTAGTAATTTTGTACTACTATGAATAGACACAGTTGTGTTCTACTGGATGGAATTGTTCTGATTTCCATGGAGACTAGCATTAGTGTTGGAGATGATTTCCAGCTAGATTGATAGTCAGTATGATGATGGACAAACATTTTCCCTATGGAAAATGGTACAGGACAGCCATTCTTCTAGGATGTATGTTCAGATTAGAAGAATGATTCTTATATCACTCTATGGAGTGAGTGACTTATTCAGCATCATGCTCGATTACTCAGATGGAGTATGGCTTCGAGAGATGATGCAGTTGATGCTATCATATGATACTGATAGTGATGATGGTGCTCATGATTTGACCATGAGATAGCCTATGTGGCTATGATGATTCTACCGGTTGAATGGTTTGTTTGTGCTCAAGACCATTTCCTTTAATACATCCCTAGCTAGGAGGGAGTTTTGGTATTATGGTAGCCGCGGGAGGTATTAACCTCTTCATGCAACCTTGATGAGACTAGAACATTTCGAGAAGCAAGAGAAACCCTAAAATGTTGGATAATAACCCTAGGAGACAAGTCGGCTCAAGAGAATATTTATTATTGAGTTTTTAGCCTCCAGAAGTATAAGTCAACCCAGTTAGGTCACTTGGAAGTCTATAAATAAGAGGGCACTAGAGCTCATTTTTCATACTCACTCTCATAACTGCATAAGACCAGTGGTCTGCAATTTTGGAGAGGAATTGCAGCTACTGCAACTAACATTTTGGTTTTGGATTGGAATTTCTCTTGGTTGTGGTTTGGACCTTCGGCTTGGCCTTTGTTTATTCTTTCTTGGTGCGCTAGCCTTGGAGAAAGGTGTGCTACCTTGGTTTTTTATTGATTTGCTTCCGGGATTATTTTTTCTGCCAAGGTTAAGTTGCTCGAGGGTGGCCTTTGTGCCTATGGTTGGGTGAAAATATTACTATATTGTCTACAGTGAAACAAGCACACATATTTCTCTAACACTTACTATCCACCTGTGATATTTTATTTGTAATAGCCACATATATTTGTAAAATATATACATCACTAGGATGGGGGTAAAACAAGGATGTTACATTCGAAGCTTCCTCCACCTCTGCATTGCCCCTTGATCTTTCCATTTTTAATAAGTTTTACTAAATTTTGCATGCTCCGCATTCTTTTTCTCCTCCATCTCATTTTTTCTAAGTTATATCCCCCCTCCTTTAGCATGCTTCACAATACACACCTATGAAAAAATGACACATGGAAACCCCATGACATTTGGAAACATGGAAGTGAAGTGGACCTAACTCTAATTTATATCACATCCCACTCCTTTGGCACCCCTCCAAATACACACCTATGACAACATCACACATGGAAACCCCTTGAAATTTGTACATGTGGTAGTGAAGTGGACCTAACTCTAAGAAACACTTGGAATGCATTGTTTGGACATGGATGACTGAGTGATGAGGTGGTGACCTAAAATTACATTATGCACAATCTACACAAGGTTTTGTGGTTCTATCTACTTCACGCACAAATAATATAGGGATGTCATTTATTATAAACATGATATGAGTACCATCCCATAATTTATGTGGGACAAATAGGATGGATTTACAAATCAAGGGCTTGGAATTCACGTGGAATGATAGATCAACGGTTGTTGAGCCACTATCTTCTAGAGGCCATAACTTTTGATCCTGATGTCCAAATTGAGAAAATGAGATCTCCTTGGAAAGATAAAGACATGAAAAATAAATTGAAAATGGTTTCCATAGTTTGAATGATAGTTATCATTCCCTAAAAATAAAAACACTATCGTTACTAGTTATGTCTTGGCAAAAAAATATTTTTGAAAATAGTTTATTAAAAACAAATTTATATAAGATCACAATTACAAAGGTATTTTAATGATCATTCGTATTTTATTTCACAAAGGAGAAAATAAAAACCTAACCCTAAAGAAACTCCAAGAGGATGGAGAGAATATTATAAAAGAATATGAGAAGCATATTCAAAGGGAGTTTTTTTGGGTGGTTTATTATTGGAAACAAGTTTTACCTTTGTTGATGATTGTAGCTTTGTGAGACATCCTCCGGGACACATTCTCCTATGAGACTGATTTGATTTGACCTGTGAGAGAGCCCATGTGTTGGGTGTTCCCATGTGATGGTTTTAGAATATAATGGTTGTGCTTGTTTTACCATCGACAATATTACTATTGTCACCCAACCATAGGTTGAAGCCACCCTCTGAGCACCTTAACCTTGACAGAGAATCAGTTGGGAAGCAAACCTTAGGCTAGATAGCCAAACAAAGGGTAGCACACCTTTCCTCAAGGATAGTGCACCAAACAAGAGCTGAACAGATAGTCCAAACCATAACCAAGAGATAGTCCAAGACAAAACCGAAATCTGCTAGCTGCAATGGAAGCTCTCCTCCAACCTTGTGCACAAACTGGGAAACTGCAGTGCGCACAAGTGTTTCTCTGCAATTCTGAGAATGTCTCCCTGAATGAAGACTGGCCTCCTATATTTATACTAATTCTAGCCAACTTCCTAGGCCGACTTCTCATTCTGGGTGCCTATTTACTTAGTATATAATATTTCTTTTGGACGACTTCTTCTCTTGGAGGCTAATAACCTAATACAAATTATCCTNGCAGTGCGCACAAGTGAGATCTGCAGTTCTAAGAATGCCGGCCAGAATGAAGACTAGCCTCTTGTATTTATACTAATTATGGCTAACTGTCTGGGCCGACTTCTCATTTTGGGTGCCTATTTACTTAGTATATAATATTTCTTCTGGCCAACTTCTTCTCTTGGAGGCTAATAACCTAATACAAATTATCCTCTTGAGCTGACTTGTCTTCTAGGGTTATTAGCCAACTCATTAGGGTTTCTTATTGCTTCTCGAAATATTCTATTCTCGTTAGGTTTACACATGGAGGTAAATACCTCCCACAACTACCATAATATCAACACTCCCTCCTAGCTAGGGAGGTATTACAAGTAATTGTCTTGAGCACAAACATACCATTCACCCGGTAGCATCAACATAGTTGTATAGACTATCTCATGACTAGATCATGAGAACCATCATCACCATCAGTGTCATCAGCTGCATCATCTCTCGAAACCATACTCCATCTGAGTAATTAGACATGATGTTGGATAAGTCACTCACACCATAGAGTGACACAAGATCCATTCTTCTAATCTG
>SNQJ01S0018664.1:46607-64610 GCA_010110895.2 Picea sitchensis | reverse complement strand
TTTGAGTACCACAGAAGAAGAGTATACAGTGTTGAGTGTGGCAGTCTGTGAGGCAGTCTGGCTTTTCAAGGTCCTTGCAAACTTATTTGATCATGAGATGGATTCTACCATTATTCACTATGATAACCAGAGTTGTGTGAAGCTCTCTGAGAATACTTTGTTTCACAATAAATTGAAACACATTGAGATAAAATATCATTATATCAGAGACATGGTGTAGAGGAAAGCAGTACCAGTACCTTCCTACACATGAGCAGATTGCAGATATCTTCACCAAACTACTTGTTAGGACGAAGTTCAAGTAATTTTGTGAGAGAATTGGCCTTGTGGAGAATGTCTCCCTAGTTGAGAGGGAGTGTTGATGATTGTGACTTCGTGAGACATCCTCCAAGACACATTCTCCTCTGAGACTGATTTGAGTTGACTTGTGAGAGAGCCCATGTGTTGGGTGTGCCCATGTAATGGGTGTGTCGTTCCTCTCTGGACTGAGATGAGACGATGTGTGCCCCTATGTGGGGTGAGGATTCCCATGAGATGGGTGTGTCGTTCCTCTCTAGATTGAGATGAGATGATGTGTACCCATGTGTGGGGTGAAGGTGGCCACGTGATGGGTGTGCGTCAAACTCTGGACTGAGTTGTTATGACATGTAGTCTCCTACATTGTGGACTCAGTTGACTCAAGCTTGAGATGGTACTCCAGATGATCCTCATGTGGACTCAGTTGAGATAGAGATCTATTGAGTAGGACTTCCATGTGGTTGAGCACATGTGGATGTGTCCCTAGTGTTTGAGCACTAGTGGACGTGTGAGATCCTTGCCATGTTTTCTAAGAGTAAGATTTACCTGTAACCCTAATTATGTTGTAAAGGGTACAGGTTGGCCCCACCATGTAAATATAATTAATATTGTAATTATTAATTATATTTATTATATTATTAAGTTGTACAGGTCGGCCCTATTGTTCCAATAGAAACATCATTTGATGTGATAAGTTTTGTATAAATAAAGGTGAATACCCATTGAGGAAATACACTTATCATTGTATCATCTCATGATTTCAGAAGTTGTGGTCTGAAATTATGATAATTACAGCACCCTCTTGTGTGCTAGCTTTGGTGGTGGCTGGGGGATCTTATCTTGAGAATATAGCAAAGAATTGTTGGGTTTTCTTCTTTTGTGTAGAAGGGTTTCCCAAGATATTTATGTTGTTCTTGTGCATGGTTATTCTTCTTGTGATCCTAGTTTACTACAGTTGTACCTTGTATTGTTGTTGCATTCATTGGTTATGGTTGTGGCTCATGCTAAATAGTAATAGGATAAAGATGCATCAACTTACTATAAAATTTAACAACCTTTCCAAAATTTGTGAATTAGCTTGCTTAACTTTTTCCCTCATCTTTCCTTATACTTGATTCTTTCCATCGGGTTTTCCATGTATGATTTGCAACAGGGAGATCTAGGTTTGATAAACTATCTCTCAATATTTTTCTAACAATTCCTCATGATATTTCAGGTCCAGAGAAGGAAAATACCTGCTTGAAAAAAAAAATGCAATTTATTTCATATTGTCTAATAGTCATTAAGATCTTGTTGAGGATTTTCTAACCCTCTTGTTTCATACATTGTTAAACTTGTTAAATTTGGGATATTATTATTAAGTTCACTCATGAAGAACTATTTGAGTGTCATTTTGTTTTTATGAATTTGTGTAGTGATGATATCAATGGATTATTGAGCACATGATCCTTTTCAAAACCTTTTGATATTAACGAAGCAGTCCTTTGAATTTATTTAATGACCTATCCATTTTTTTAATACATTTAATCTTGCAAAGTTATAGCTAATTCTAGATTCACATTATTTTAAATGGAATGAAAAATATTTGTTGAAAGCAAACTCCAAACCCTATAGATACAAATCTTGTGCAGTTATATTTACTTATTTTTCTTAAATAAGATGATATGATTGAAAATTACATCTGTATATAATATTTTTATTGGAAGATTCATTGAGGTTTGCAATTTAGCACTCACCCATTGCATGCATCTAAGGTGATAAAAATAATATTCCATATATCAAGAAAGAGGAGCACCACCTCTATAAACACACTGGAGAATCTTTCTTGTTTCCCACAAGATATTTTCTCTCAATGTTGGTTCTTTTCCCTTAACATTAAAAGAGGCCAATAGTATTTTAGATGAAAAATAAGGTTCTATAGGAAGGCATCTAATTTTTGCAACCTATTTGTGTCCATAATGTGTGTCTATCATGCATCGTGTTCATCGTTTTGCATCCTTTCTAGCCTCACTTTTCATCCTATTTGTTTCATACTTACATCCCTTTAGCCTCCATATTGTGTTCCTTTAGCATTTATAGTGTGTCCTTTTTATCAACATTGTGTCTTAGTTGCAACTTGGTTTCATCCTAATTACATTCCCATTATGTCATGACAACATCCCTACGACATCTTCTATGCTTCCCATTGCATCCTATTGCTTCCCTTTAATGTCTCCACTATGTCACTATAGCATCCTTCAATGTGTCATGTCTACATCCTTATAGAGTCCCTGTTGCATCCTTTTGACATAGAATTTTCATCCTTGCTATATCTCATTTGCATCCTAATGTCATGTGGTGACAATTTTCTAGGATCTAACAATGTTTATGATAGTGAGAATACTTAGTAAGAATTCAAACATGTTTATCTCTCACGTATCCTTTGAATTGGGTATACAAAGATTTTATGTACTCTATTAACTAATATTTGATCTAATTGTTCCTACTGTAATTAGTGAATATTCACATAAATGTATCAATTGATGTGCATCAATCACTCTTGAAATCAAGATCTATGTCATTTTTATCCTCTTTTTGTTCAAATTTTTATCTCATCTTTTATACTCTCAAAAACATTAAGCCAATTTTTGCTAGGACCAATCCAATTCTTCACCTTTGAAAGACTAAAGGACTATTAGTGAATCTTTGTTGGTGCAATGAAAGATATTTTTTATGAGCATAGATATATAAAAATGAGATTTGATCATACCTTTTACTTGATTTTGTTTTTTATTTTCACGAGATTATTATTATTATTATATATTGGGGTATTCATATTCGGCCTCGTTTAATGTGCTAATAAATGGATTGACCTCTATATTTTTTCATGCCACAATAGATTTTAGACAACGCTATCCATTTTCCCCCTTTATATTTCTCATTCTAGTTGAGGGTTGAGCACACTGATTATAGCATACAAAGGAGATGGTTCCATTCAAGCCATAAGAATGGGGAATAATATCTTTGAATTTCTTGTGATTTTTGATCTAGGTGGGTATCAGTGGCCACAAACCTATTCCAACTGGCTCAAAACAGTCTTCTGACAATTTAATATTTTTAGCAGTTTTTCGATTCCTAAACTTCTGGGGTCATTTTGAGGGCCTAAATGAATTTTTTCAGGATCAAGCACCTCAATGATAGTTGAAGGTTCTTATTGATCCCCAAAAATGAATCTCATCGATGACACCTTTAGAACGAGCTATTGTGCACTCCAAACAGAGATCGTATGCCAAAGTTACACCCCCAAGAAGTTGATACACGAAACTACCCAAAACGGGGTCCACAAAACTGTTGGTTTTTCATCTTTAGGGGTTAGGATTTGGATTTTATTTATGTTAAAAAGGTCTTTTCATCCTCATTGTAATAATATTCTTGTGAATGTGAGTAGTCGTCACATCTCTTTTCAAAGATAAGCTGCCACCATTCTAGCGAGTCTTTCACTCTGTATTTCTACAGTTTTGTACATTTCCTTCATTAATATAAATTATGTATTATTGTATCTCTGTGTTTATGGTTGCATCTCTGATATATTTCTATTATATTATTGGATATCTGAGATATCTTTGTACATTTATTTATTATATCTCCGCTCTCATTTCATGCCGAAAATGATCCAGATCAATTTGTTATTCTTTTTGGAGCTAGGAACAAAAGAGAAGTTGAAAGTTCTAAAAAAATACAGGATTATATTACACCAAGGCAAGGGGATGGAGAATCTAGACTTTTATTTAGATTGTGATTTTCTATATTACACCATGATCTTTTTGTAACGAAATTTGTTATTATTGATTTTTCTAATTAAATCCTTATACATTCTCCCACCAAAAGTGAAGCTTGTAATGTCAATGAAACATAATCTTCGCATGGGAATGTGAAAAAAGAATTATTTTTAATGTTATGTATGTAGAGGTATCAATTTGGTCCCGTACTACAAATTGGCAAGGCACTTAGAGATAGTCCCTCTTCCTCCTAATATGTACATCATTCTCCTCTTTATTGCGTTTAGCCCTAAATATCATATGATGTTATTTGTTAATATGGATGGGCTTGGATATTGATATTATTATTTTTGTATTTATGATCAAAAGGGATGGGTAAATATACATCTAAATGCATTGTGAATTGATTTTTTTTAATAGCAATGGATGTTATGATTCATTATTTAATTTTGGTGATCTTATGGCGACATGATGTATTGTGGATTATGGATTATGATGATGATTTTCATTAAATGCATCATGGTTTTTTAAATAACATATCTTTATTAAAGTAGGTATAAAGAGAAAAGGTAGCAATAAGGGGGTGATAGAGTATTATGTTTTTTTATCATAGGATTTATAAGGTGTTTGATAAAGTTCTTAAAGGTCATGATCCATGAACATATATATACCATGCTTATATTTTGGTTAGCATGGTGAGCATTTAAAGTTTTACTTTAGTTTAAGTCTTGGAAATTATCCTGGTGTGACAATCTATTAGAATCTAACAATGTTTGCGACCAAGGACTCAAGGTGGTTGGATGACCATTAACTTCCACAAATATGTTTTTATTGCTCAGAACATTGATGCAATTCTAAGGCGCCACCTTCTTTCAGATTTCAATATTAATATTGAAACCCTTGATCAAGGGATGAAGTACCTTGGTTTTTCTCTTAAATCAAATAATTACAGAGTAAGGGATTGGATGTGGTTAATCAAGAAGATTGATAAGAAGATCGGGAATTGGACCTATCGTTGGCTCTCCTTAGGAGGTAGACTTACCTTGGAAACATCAATTTTACAAAGTATACCAGTTTATTGGCTCAGCTTGGCGAAAGCACCATCTTCTGTGCTCCAACGCATCCAACTTATGATCACTAGATTCATCTGGAAAGGAGGAAAGAAAGGCACAGGTTTTCACCTCACTAAATGACAAAATCTAGCAAAGCCAAAACAGTTTGGAAGATGGGGCATTAAACACCTACCTTGATTCGCTCAGTCACTTGCCACCAAATCTTGTTGGAGAGGCCTTTTTGAAACAAGCCTCTGGAATGCAATTCTTCGAAAGAAATATCTAAAAAGAATTGATAATGTCCCTTGGCTACGTAATGATGTTCACACCACACAAAGCTACGTAATGATAGGGACAGGTCAACGCATTGTCCTTGGACGCGACCCCTTCATTGGTTGCAACGATTTTTATCATATTTCTACGCCACTTCTGCAATTCCTAAAGAACCACCACATTTTTACGTTAGCACAAGCTACAGCGATCGACTCATCTAGATCGTGTCAGCAGTGGAAGGACTCCCTTCAGATGGGCTTAATCGATTCTCTCAGTGTAGAATGGGACAATTTTGTTATAAACCTGAGAAGCAATGGCATCTTTCTTAACACAGAGAATGACAAACTAATTTGGTCTTGGAATCGAATGACAGGTAAGGTTACTGCCAGACTAGCATATCAATCCATTCTTTTTACAAATAATTTGGCTAGAAAGTAGTGGTGGCACAAAGCGATTTGGTCTGTGAAGATTCCAGTCAAAATAATTTTCTTCATGTGGCTATGCATAAAGGACTGCATCCTCACAGGTATTAACTATCAAAAAAAAGGAGGCATTGGCCCTTCAATTTGCACCCTGTGCTTAAAAGATGAAGATACTGTCACACATCTTTTTGTAGATTGCTAGATATAACAACTCATTTGGGCATATGTCCTTACAACATTGAGGATTGATAGCAAGTGTAAGAGCTCCACCATTGAATAAAACTTGAAACTTTGGTTCTTCAAACTCCCAAATTTAAGTTACATTCCTTTTTTTATTATGTGGGGCATTTGGAAATTCAGAAACAGAATTATGTTTGATAACTAGAACAGACTTGAGCCCTGGATACATAAAAAAAAATATTATATTCATAAAAGAACACTCAACCAAAGTGGAAGAAGATAAATTGGAGGTTTTATTGAACCCAACTTATTTTAATGACAATCCTATTGGCTTCTTTGACGGTGTAACTGCAGAAAATAAGTGTGGCATAGGAATTTATTTCAAAATCTCATCTAGACACACTATCAAAGCACATTTCGATGGAGGTACAGGAAACAATATGAAATCCGAGATGATGGGACTATGGGGAATCCTATTACTTGCCACAGATCTCTCTATTAAAAATCTAATGGTGGTAGGTGACTCCAAGGTCACCATTGACTGGATAAATGATAAATCCAACTTGGATCTTATTTATCTCAATCATTGGAAGGAGAAGATCGGATTATTAAAGAATGGTTTTGAGACCACAAATTTTATGCACATCCATAGACAGTACAACAAAGTAGCGGACATATTTTCTAAAAAGGCACTCAACGACACTTTAGGATGGCTATTTTTTGAAGACTTTGACAGTGGATCTATTGTTAGATCCGGAAAATTACACATCTTATAATGAGGTTTCTAATTAGACACAACAGTCATGTAAAACTAAGTATATGCCACTTTAAGTGACTTTATGAATCCACAGGTAAAATCTGTAGGAGAAAGAACATTTCTACTTCAAGGAAGACACATTTTTGTAACTGAAAGTTTCATTTGATTCTAATAAGAATAATAGTGAAACTTTTTTTTTTCGCATGAAAAAGAAGAATAGTTTGTAAGAATTCAAACATGTTTAACTCTCACATATCCTGTGAATTAGGTAATATTTTTTGTATTTTATTAATTAATATTTGATCCAATTTTTCCACTTTAATTAGTGAATACTCACATAAATGTATCGATTGACGTGCAACATTCATTCTTGAAATCAAGATATACACCCTTTTCATCCTTTTTATGTTCAAATTCTTACCTGTCTTTTATAGTCTCGAAAACATCGGTCCAAATTTGAGTAGAACCGATCCAATTCTTCACCTTTGAGATATGAAAGTGCTATTGTTGAATCGTTGTCAATGTGATGAAAGACATTTTTTATGAGAATAGATATAAAATTGAGACTTGATCATACCTTTTACTTGATTTTGGTTATGTTTTCCTGAACTTATTTTCAATATATATTCTAAAAATGTCAAAGAACTGAATTGTAGTATTTATATTCAACCTCGTTTGATGTGCTAATAAATGGATTGGCCTCTAGATTCCATGATGCCACAAGAGATATTAAACAAAGTTATCCATTATACCTTTTTTCTATTTATCCTTGTAGAAGAGGATTGAGCACACTTATTATAGAATACAAAGGAGATGGTTTCATTCAAGCCATAAGAATGGAGAATTATGTTAATCCCTAGATAAAGTCCCATATAAAGACCTAGATATTGAGTTACTATATTTCTATTTTTATATTAGTGTGGTCAGCTATACTGTTTAATTGTAATCGAACCATTGATCTCGTATATATGACAAGGAGATCTAGCTTTAGTATCATCTCATCTTGTACATGTGTTCTTGTAAAAGGAGATTGCCCCCTTGAAGAGGCTTATCTTTCATTCTTCTATTTAATGCTCGAGGCGTGGAGTTATTTTTCTTTCTATTTTTAGGGTAGTTAGGTGTTTGTTTCCTAGCATTTGGTTTCAAAGCATACAATCCTAGGGTTTTTCTCTTTCAAACAAGTCATCTTGGAATTTTTGCTATAACTTTTTTTCGGTGAAGTTTCATACTAGAATTTTCATGAGCCTTAGGAGGCATAGCGAAATACTTTTGGTAAAAAATTTAGATTTTGATTTTCTATACTTTCTAAGATATAGCCTATGGAAATTAGGGTTTTGAATAATTCTGAAATTAGTCTCAAACAAGTCATCTTGGCATTTTCACTATAATATTTTTTGATGAATTCATTTGAGGAGACATATTGCAGTACCTATATTAGAAATTTCAGGTTCTGAGTCACTACAATTTTAGAAACACAAACTATGGAAATTAGTGGTTTTATTAGTTCTAAAACTAGTGTCAAACAGGGGTTCTTGGTGCAACTATCATGTTTGAAGCTAGGAAAGTTCAAATTGAGTGTTATTATTTTTTCACATGGGAAATGATTCTACAAGAATTTCTACTACGACTAAACCTCCAAAGAATGCATACATGACGTATAAAAAAAGTGAAGAGTTAGAAAATAGGTTATCCCAATAGAAGAACCAAGTTGATGAAATGAGTGGTATTATATTGAAACTAGTGAATTTATCACATTGTCATGAAAGTATTAAAAGGGAATTGGAAGATAAAATGGAAAAGTTGATTGATCAAAAGGAAAACAATATGGAAAATAAAATGGAAAAAATTGATCAAAAGATAGAACAATTCCAAAATTCCATGAATCAAAACATGGGTAAAAAGATGGAACTAATAAAAAATTCTATGTCAATCGTGATATTAAATACCCTATATGATAGATTCTCTAAAGGAGATATCAAGATGAAAGGAAATCATGAAAATGTGGACAACATAATATTGAGTCTCATAATCATAGTTATTCATCACTCCAAGATCCTCATAATCAAAGGTTCAACTCGACACCAAGGAACTACTTAATTCTCAATATTGATATGAGGAAATTTGATGGTAAAGCTCCTATAATATGGATATTCCAACTGGACCAATTATTTGATCTCTACCAAGTGCCAACTTTACGAAAGGTAGCTCTTGCATCATTGTATTTAGAATATGATAAATTTGTTTGGTACCAACGGCTTTGTGAATGAAAAAACGATTATATTTTCTCTTGGTCCATTTTTATGGATGAATTAGCACATTATGGGAATATTAAGAGTAATACACTTTTTAGTCAATTGAAAAATCTCCGGCAAAAATGTCCAAATACAGAGCACATTCAACAATTCCAAAAACTAAATCTTAGGGTAAAGAACAATCTATAGGATAATTTTTTAGATCATTTTATAGGCATGTTAAAAGAGATCATCCAACGTGAGGTGTGTCTCTTCGAACCTAAATCCCTAAAGCGTGCTTTTAGTGTGGCAAGGAAAGTTGAAGGTAAAAATATGGCTACTAAAAGAGTAGCCACTAACAACTACAAAGAGCACCATGCTCCCTCTCCTAACCTCATTCAACCTACAAGGTCAACACCTCAGCAAATGGATGAAATAAAATTAAAGGGACTATGTTTCAATTGTGACAAGATGTATAGTAAGGGGCATAAATGTGGTGAGAAGAAATTATTCTGCATAGACTGTGAAGAGAACGAAGATCAAGAATTGGAACCATTGCCATATCTAGAACTAGAAGAGACTACTTCAACCATATCTTGTGATGCATTAGCTAACATCAATACTCTGCAAACCCTCAAGATAGAAGCATATATCAAAAATGAAAATGTAACAATGTCGATTGATTTATGTAATACCCATAACTTCATTAATTGCAAATTTGTGAAACTTCTCAATTGTTTTATATTTCTAGCATTAGAGTTTCAAGTAATGAATGCAAATGGAGGTACCATAAATTGTTCAGAGAAGTGTCATATTATTAAGCTCAATATGGGGGATTATTTATTGGATATTCAAATGATTTCAATCCAAATGGGTGGTGTTGATGTTGTATTAGGGGTCCAATGGTTACAATCATTAGGAACAATTGCTCTTAATTTTCAAAAACTTTTCATGAGATTTTCCTCAAAAGAAAAGAAAATTGAATTTAAAGATATCCAAGGAAAACTCTATAAAGTGATAAGCTCTAACAACATGACAAAATTACTCAAAAAGAAACACCATGGTGTTAATTTCACAATTGTGCTCACTAAATTTTCAAACATCTATACTCTACTCCAACGGATCTCCAAAAAATTATTGAAAATCATTCTAGGGTATTTGGAGAGATGTCTCAGGTTCCTCCACCTACTCAAGACCATGACCATACTATTCATTTGCAACCTCTAAGTGTACCGCCTAACATTAAACCTTACAGATGCCCATAGCACAAAAAAGTGAGATTGAGCATACGATGCAAAAAAATGTTAAAGAGACTAGCATCATTCAACCTAGAGAAAGTGTTTTCTCTTCACCATTGGTGATGGTTAAAAAAAAGGAATGTCCATGGAATGTTTCCAGATTATACACGGCTCAACAAAATGACCATTAAATATTCATATTCTTGTCATTGATGAATTATTAAATGAATTGCGAAGAAGAGTTATCTTTATTAAGTTGGATCTTTGTTCTAGATATCATCAAATAAGAATGAAGCAAGAAGACATTCCCAAAACAACCTTTAAAACACATGAAGGTCAATATGAAATTTTGGTGATGCCACTTGGACTTACTAATGCACCTTCAACATTTCAAAGTTTGATGAATTATATTTTCAAACTCTTCCTTAGAAAATTTGTGTTAGTGTTTTTTGATGATATACTAATCTACACAAATCTTGGAAATAGCATGTACAACACATTGACATGGTCTTAAAACTATTGGAAGAGCAACAACTATATGTATATCCTTCCAAGTGTGCCTTTGGGGTTCAATAAGTGGAAAATTTTGGTCATATTGTATCTCATGGTGTCAAAGTAGTCCCTAACAAAATTAAAGCTATGATGGAATGGCCAATTCCCAAGACCTTGAAAAATATTAGAGGATTTTTAGGATTGACGAGCTATTACCGCAAGTTTTTCAAGAATTATGGTCAAATACCAACACCTCTAATGGCATTATTTAAAAAGGAGACATTTTATTAGACTCAATAATTAACCAAAGCTTCTGAAAAAATTAAGGAGGTTGTGTACGACTCATGTCTTGGCCACACCAGACTTCACAAAAACATTTATTGTGGAGTGTAATGCCTCAGAGCATGGAATTGGTGCAGTTTTCATGCAAGAAGAAAGGCCCCTTTCCTTTGAAAACAGACAGTGTAAAGGAAACAATTTACTCAAACCCGTTTATGAAAAGGAAATTTTGGCCATATTACATGCAGTTAAGAAATGGCACCCTTCTCAAATAGGAAAACACTTCAAGGTAAAAAAAAATCATTATAGTTTGAAGTATTTATTGGAACAATGATTGTCTTCAAAAGAGCAACAAAATGGGTTACAAAGAGGAGAGTATCTCTAGTAAAATGGAAGATGGACAAATCTAAGCAAAGGGTTGTGGAGAATTAAAAACATACATCTAATCGGAATGGAATTAGCAACAAGAAGTTTGTGGAGAAAGATTACAATGGAAAAATATATCAACCCAAGGTCAAGAAAGGACTGGATTAGAAAGGAAGTAAAAGGTCATGTCATGGAAGGGATTCAATAGTTTGGAAAGCAATAACAAAGGCATTCCCTTTAATAGGGAAAAGACTATTCTAGAAAATAGAAAGAGAAAACAAAGTAAAAATAGGTGAAAACCCTTACGGTGCTCAAAAAATTTCAAGCTATCCGATCCTCTAATCAATATCCCTCACAAAAAAAAAAAATATTAAATGTAGTAGATGCAATAGTATCAAAAGCTAATTCATTACGAAACCAATGCTGGAAATCATAGATACAACATGGTATTCAAGGAGAGCTCACTTAAAAATGGAACCAATGTATACACAAATTCCAACTAAGTGGAATAACAAAAATAAAAGAATATTATGTGATTGTTTGGTCAAAAATCAAAGATACAAGGAACTTCACTTCTAAGTTGAGTTACGAGGCAAGAGTGAAAGAGGAACATGAGGATGAAAAGGCATGTGGTGGAAGATCATCCAATGGTCGTTAAAAGATCCCCTACAAACCAGAATTTTCCTCTAGCTAGCTATCTCCAACAAAAAATTTACTTGGGGCAATGCAAAAAATAAAGATCTTGGGAGGGGGAAAGCAAAAGCATTATATGGAGAAACATTGAAAAATTGATTGGCCATCTAATGTCCATTTTCAAGAGAAGTTTGGAAATAAATTTGAAACTCAGTGACAAAGAGGTGAAATGGAAAGGAGAGTCTACCTTACATTGTTTTAAGAGCTAGTGTGAGAATAAAAATATCAAGAAGCACAAGCACTACCCTACACACTGCCTGGACACCATGGATAGCTAGAAATGATAATAATTTCCAGGGTAAAGAAATCATTCCCATTCAAGATGGCTTCCTCATAAAATATGAGTATAGTGGTTACATGGGTTCTAGTGAAGGTTAAGAACAGGGAAATGATCAATCAGCTTGATATAGATCCAAGCCATGGGGATTTTTTGATTGAGTTTGCCAAAATCTCTCTTGTGCATGTGGTTCAAGGGGTATCTTATATCCATCCAAAAATCATTCCATCCCCTTTAAAGCAACAATGGGTCAAGAAACCAACAATAAATTAGCATTGTGCCCTTGTAGATTCTAGTCGAATTGGTTGCTGACAAAGAAATAGCAACTCTTCAAGTATTTGGTGATAGTAAAATTGTCATTGACTATGCAATTGGTAATATAAATTTGGAAAATTTGTTGTATTTTCCAATCATGAAAAATATCAATGAAATAAACTCCTTTGAAAACATATATTTCCACCATGTTTATAGAGAACATAATGAATATTCATACAAGGAAGCTTTACTCCGATGAAAATGATCATTATTATCTAGAACCATCACCATATCTAGAATTAGAAGAGACTACTTCAACCATATCTTGTGATGCATTTTCTAACATCAATACTCCGCAAACCCTCAAGATAGAAGCATATATCAAAAATAAAAATTAACAATGTTGATTGATTTATGTAATACCCATAACTTCATTAATTGCAAATTTGTGAAACTTCTCAATTGTTTTATATTTCTAGCACTAGAGTTTCAAATAATGAATGCAAATGGAGGTACCATAAATTGTTCAAAGAAGTGTCATATTATTAAGCTCAATATGGGGGAGTATTTATTGGATATTCACATGATTTCAATCCAAATGTGTGGTATTGATGTTGTATTAAGGGTCCAATGGTTACAATCATTAGAAACAATTGCTCTTAATTTTCAAAAACTTTTCATGAGATTTTCCTCAAAAGACAAGAAAATTGAACTTAAAGGTATCCAAGGAAAACTCTATAAAGTGATAAGCTCTAACAACATGACAAAATTACTCAAAAATAAACACCATGGTGTTAATTGCACAATTGTGCTCACTAAATGTTCAAACATCTATACTCTACTCCAATAGATCTCCAAAAAATTATCGACAATCATTCTAAGGTATTTGGAGAGATGTCTTAGGGTCCTTCACTTACTCAAGATCATGACCATACTATTGATTTGCAACCTAGAAGTGTACCACCTAACATTAAACCTTACAAGTGCTCATAGCACAAAAGAATGAGATTGAGTGTATTGAATGTACGATGCAAAAAAATGTTAAAGAAACTAGCATCATTCAACCTAGACAAAGTGTTTTCTCTTCACCATTGGTGATGGTTAAAAAAAATAATTGTCCATGGCATGTTTCCAAATTATACACGACTCAACAAAATTACCATTAAAGATTCATATTCTTGTCATTGATGAATTATTAAATGAATTGCAAAAAAAATCCCTTTATTAAGTTGGATCTTCGTTCTAGATATCATCAAATAAGAATGAAGCAAGACGACATTCCCAAAACAACCTTTAGAACACATGAAGGTCAATATGATTTTTTGGTGATGCCACTTGGCCTTACTAATGCACCTTCAACATTTCAAAGCTTGATGAATTATATTTTCAAACTCTTCCTTAGAAAACTCGTGTTAGTGTTTTTTTATGATATACTAATCTACACAAATCTTGGAAATAACATGTTGACATGGTCTTAAAACTATTGGAAGACCAGCAACTATATGTAGAGCCTTCCAAGTGTGTCTTTGGGGTTCAATAAGTGGAAAATGTTGGTCATATTGTATCTCATGAAAGTGTCATAGTCCCTAACAAAATTAAAGATATGATGGAATGGTCAATTCCCAAGACCTTAAAGAATCTATCTTAGAGGATTCTTAGGATTGACGAGCTATTACCGCAAGTTTGTCAAGAATTATGGTCAAATACCAACACCTCTAATGATGTTATTTAAAAAGGAGACATTTTATTAGACTCAATAATTAACCAAAGCTTTTGAAAAAATTAAGAAGGTTGTGTATGACTACTATCTTAGCCACACCAGACTTCACAAAAACATTTATTGTGGAGTGTAATTCCTCTCAGAGCATGGCATTGGTGCAGTTTTCATGCAAGAAGAAAGGCTCCTTGCCTTTGAAAACAACCAGCATAAAGGAAACAATTTACTCAAACCCATTTATGAAAAGGAAATGTTGGTCATATTACATGCAGTTAAGAAATGGCACCCTTCCCTAATAGGAAGACACTTCAAGGTAAAAAAAAATCATTATAGTTTGAAGTATTTATTGGAACAATGATTGTCTTCAAAAGAACAACAAAATGGGTTACAAAGAGGAGGGTATCTCTCTAGTAAAATGGAAAATGTTGGACAAATCTAAGCAAAGGGTTGCAGGGCATTAAAAACATAGATCTAATCGGAATGGAATTAGCAACAAGAAGTTTGGGGAGATTCTTCCACAATGAAGGTCTCTAGCAAAAGATTACAATAGAAAAATATATCAACCCAAGGTCAAGAAAGGACTGGATTAGAAAGGGAGTAAAAGGTCATGTCATGGAAGGGCTTCAATAGTTTGGAAAGCAATAATAAAAGAATTCCCTTTAATAGGGAAAAGGCTTTCATGGAAGGGCTTGAATAGTTTTGGAAAGCAATAATAAAGGTAATAGGGAAAAGGCTATTCTGGAAAATAGAAAGAGAAAACAAAGTAAAAATAGGTGAAGACCCGTAGGGTGCTCAAAAAATTTCAAGCTATCTGATCCTCTAATCAATATCCCTCACAAAAAAAAAAGATATTAAGTGTAGTAGATGCAATAGTATCAAAAGCTAATTCATTACAAAGCCAATGCTGGGAATCATAGATACAACATGGTTTTCAAGGGAAAAAAAAAAAAAAAGACATTAAATGTAGTAGATGCAATAGTATCAAAAGCTAATTCATTACGAAGCCAATGCTGGAAATCATAGATACAACATGGTATTCAAGGAGAGCTCACTTAAGAATGGAACCAATGTATACACAAACTCCAACTAAGTGGAATAACAATAAAAAAAGAAGATGATGTGATTGTTTGGTCAAAAATCAAAGCTAGAAGGAACTTCACTTGTAAGTTGGGTTACGAGGCAAGAGTGAAAGAGGAACTGGAGGATGAAAAGGCATGTGGTGGAATATCATTCAATGGTGGTTAAAAGGTCCCCTACAAACCAGAATTTTCCTCTAGCTAGCTATCTCCAACAAAAAAATTTACTTGGAACAATGAAAAAAAATAAAGATCTTGGGAGAGGGCAAGCAAAAGCATTGTATGCAGAAACAATGAAGAATTGATTGGCCATCTACTGTCCGTTTTCAAGAGAAGTTTGGAAATAAATTTTAAAGTCAATGACGAAGAGGTGAAATGGAAAGGAGAGTCTACCTTACATTGTTTTAAGAGCTAGTGTGAGAATAAAAATTTCAAGAAGCACAAGCAATACCCTACACACTGCCTGGACACCATGGATAGCTAGAAATGATAATAATTTTCAGGGTAAAGACATCATTCCCATTCAAGACGGTTTCCTCGTAAAATATGAGTATAGTGGTTACATGGGTTCTAGTGAAGGTTAAGAACAGGGAAATGATCAATCAGCGTGATATAGATTTTTCCAAGCCATGGGGATTTTTTGATTGAGTTTGCCAAAATCTCTCTTGTGCATGTGGTTCAAGGGGTATCTTATATCCATCCAAAAATCATTCTATCCCCTTTAAAGCAAAAATGGGTCAAGAAACCAACAATAAATTAGTATTATGCCCTTGTAGATTCTAGTCAAATTGGTTGCTGACAAAGAAATAGCAACTCTTCAAGTATTTGGTGATAGTAAAATTGTCATTGACTATGCGATTGGTAATATAAATTTGGAAAATCTGTTGTATTTTCCAATCATGAAAAAAATCAATGAAATAAGCTCCTTTGAAAACATATATCTCCATCATGTTTATAGAGAACATAATGAATGTCCATACAAGGAAGATTTACTCCTATGAAAAGGTTCAATGTTATCACTAAGACAAATGAAGAGGTTCTCTCCCTCGAGAGAGCACATACCTTTTCTAAAAGATTGATAGATTCGAAGAGATAATACAGAAATTATGAATCAAGTACCTTGAAGTTGTCTGACTGAGTTTTGTTTATTGGGGCTTGCTACATAAAGATAAATTCCAAAGGAACATTGTATATAGAATTTTGTGATTATACACTAAAGGGTACACTTAAATAGCTCATTTTTCTTCTAGTATATGGCAGAGTAACATAATCCTCTAGAGTGTTGAAAGGACACATCAAATTTATATTTTGATTTCATCCAGAGATATAAAATACACTACTCTTTTCTTGGAAAAAACAATCAATTCTGCATAGAGTGGTTTCCTTATGAAAAGGCACTGAAAGCCATTCAAAATATGGAAATTTCTTATTTGATCTCATTGCCTCAAGATTCCTTATGTTCCTCATCATGTATTCTAAATAATGAAAATCAGTGTAATAAACAACGCCATGACCACACACAAGTAAGCCTGATTGAGAAACCAACATCCAAATCAATGTGCATTGCATATGCTTGGCATTATGATCAAGGCTTTGCCCTGTATCACGAGCCCACGAAATTGTGACATGGGAGTCAACATCGATTCAATGTCTAAGGCCATTTATGTATGGTTAACATTTTTTGGAGAGGCCTAACATTTAATCATGGATATATACCATGCAAATTATGTTAGCCATACCAAGGGTAATTAATATCAAAAGAAATTAGAGACGGACAATACCAATCCATACAATGCAAAGGAAGGAATCGTTATACAGCAAAATAAACATTGTAAGCAGTACAATGTCAAGTGCTTTTGATTCTTTGACAGCATTGGAATTGTACTTAAAATGTCATTATATACACAGTTTGCATTATATCTAATAGCTCTGACAATAAACATTGGTTCACCACCAACAACCATTGTGACAAAAACCTTCGTTGTAGTGAAGAGATTATTCTTCACCCAGCTACGCCAAGCAATGCATATAATTCTTCATCCATTTCTGCATTTACAAAGATGAACACTGGATCAACTTTTGTGAGCAATCTTGAACACTAAGATAACCAACTTCAAACCCAAAGAATAGAATTGATGTTGAACCATCACGAGTAATAATTTCAATTTTTATGTGGGTCAACAAGGGTAGGAAGGGTGGGTTGCTATCAACCTCGAAGGAAAAAATAAACTAAGTTTTGCATGGGGGCATTGTGAATCCTCCAATTGTTAATATTATGGTAGCTGTGGGAGGTATTTACCCCCACGTGTGAACCTGACGAGAATAGAAGACTCTGAGAAGCAAGAGAAACCCTAATGAGTTGGCTAATAACCTTAGAAGCCTTGTCGGCTCAAGAAGAAAATTTATATTAGACTATTAGCCTCCAAGAGAAGAAGTCGGCCAGAATTAATAATAATATACTGAACAGACACATACCCAGAAGGAGAAGTCGGCCCCACCAAACTGGCAGAATTACTATAAATACAGGGCGCTAGTTCTCATTTGATAGCATCTCAGAATTGCAGTTTCCCAGTTGGTGCGCACTGCAGTTGCAGTTGGTGCGCAGGTTTGGAGGAGGGTTGCAGCTGCAGCTGCAGCAGC
>SNQJ01S0018664.1:6329-30907 GCA_010110895.2 Picea sitchensis | reverse complement strand
TTGTTTTCTAGCAAGTCAATACTTCCACAGCAATGTTTTTGTTGTTTTTTGTTTTCTAGCAAGTCAATACTTCCACAGCAAGTCGTACAACTCAATTCAAGGTGATCTGTTGACCATGCAGCTACTAGTTTTTAGCAAACTATAGAGGTTTTCTTTTAAGTTTTTTTCGAAGGAATAAAAAGTTGAATTTGCAAGAGAAATCCTTGTGTATGTGCTTTATGCTTCCACTTTTTATTTTTTAGTTATTGTGAGATTGATGCTATAGTCTAAAATTAATTTCTACAGTAATTAAATTCAGCAATTTATTTGTTTAAATTGAGATCATAAGGACAACAATCATTTAGGATGGAAAATTCAGATGGTATCAAAGCTAACTTTTGTAATTGAGATTCTCAATGATTTGCAGCAATAAATCAACTGTAGGAAATGACCATCAATTAGAGGATTTCGAAGTTTTCAAAAACTAATTCTCAAATCTAGGAGTTTGTGTAGTAGATATCATAGAAAACATCAAGCTAGCCCAAGATACGAGGACAGATTGGATGGTGCCTCGAATTTCTTATCATGGAAGGTGAGGGTTGTTACCCCTCATAGCACGAGTGGTAAAGGTATATTTGTATGAACTAACACTTATTTTTTGGCTTTGGGGTAGGTTGAGCATAGTGGTCCAACTTGAGAGGTTGGGAAGTGCCCTTGGTGGTTGCTTTCTTGGTTGAGTTCATGATCTTGGTTCAAGGATGATTTTTTTATGTTTATATGAGATACTGCACTGATTACGATGGTGCATAGCTATCACACATGGTTTGGTTACTTAGACGGATAAGTGATGATTATGGATCTTCCATGATGAGATAACTAATTCATATTTCTTTCTTCACGGTCACATATCCTTGGGATCAACAAGCTAATGGAGGATTGATGACTATTTTTTAATTCACCTCAGCATTATGGTATTGTCATTGATATACTATGGTGTAGCTATTTATGCTGGTTTGCAGATTGTTCCATTACATATTTCTTAAAGATGCAGTAAGAACTTGCAGAACAGGGTATCTTCATCATCAGAAAAATGCTTCTTACAAAAGCCATGAATAAGGCCTAGAAGCTACAGGAAATGATAAATCAGCGTAAGGAGTTTCTAGGACCTTGTCCTTATCATTTGCATGTCTTCATTTGCTGCCCTCAAGTTATACAGCCTGAAAATTTTCTTAAGGCATATGATCATTGGCTCGGCATGATATTGAAGCTGTTCTTGATATACCTATTTATTATCTCTACCTTTCACATTCAGCGTAGGCTATTCATTCTACGAAATGGAGCCCAATGGGACATCTCCGGCATCGGGACCCCATCCTGTAGAACAAACAGACCAGCCGTCAACGCAGCTCCCCGTTCTGCATTGCATTTAGTTATTCAATTGATCAAATTGCAAGATACATCACATAGCAGGCTGCAGCATGATAGAAATTATACAATAGAGAAATGATCTAGTACACTACTAATCTTTGTCAGATGATTTCTTACCTTATCCATTCTAAAATGCCCGACATTGAGAGAACATATACTCTGATATCTGAGAGAGGAAGTAGATCAATTATAGCTCAAACAAGAAAATAAAAAATACCAGGATGTCAAGGCCACCAAATTCATTCTTCAACCATTGTGCAAATGTGGTAACACTGTCATCTCTCTGTATATCAAGTGTATGAAACACCACATTTTTTCTTCCTTCTTCCATGAGAGCACAAGATTGTTGAGACAAGTCTGACCTATCTCAGGCATAAAACTTAGGGCCGACCCATGCCACTTGTATTGCTAACAAGTATTTAAACCCAATGATGGGTCGTCTATTTGTTCATTCTGTGGCAGATCTGTCTGAGCTGGCCAACACTTATCCTGATCAGATCTGTTCATAAAGCATTATCCTGTTCAGACCTGTTCATAAAGCAGCAGTTCATGAGAATAAAAATAGACACTATATGTATTAATTCGAAGGCAAAAATTTCAAGGTTTTGGAGTTACATTTGGCCCTGTTTCACAATGTAAGGGGGGAGTTATCAGTTACAGTCAAGCAAACAGCCACCAGACTCAAGGAGAATTACACCATCAAACAACAGTGTAACCCTGTAGCATGGCAGAGTATTAACATGGTTTTAAGGAAAGCACTCTATCAAAGGATAGATCTCATTATTTTAAGGTTTTGGGGTCCTCCTCCAGCAGGCCTGTAACAGAAACCTACCAGCGGTACAATTCTTAGATTCTGGATTTGATCTACAGCTACACAGTAAGGAAACCACGATTTATACCTAATTCTGGGACTTTCTCCATGACAAGGTTATAATCATTCCTGAACCAGCAGCACGAGTTTCAGTCATTGGGCTACACTATGATAATTCAGCACAATATTAGCAAAGAGAGGCTACAAGTAATATGGGGAAAGGTGGTTGATAAAGTCTACAGGATGTCTCACTATCAGATAAAACACACATTCCCAGATCTAGTAAAAAAAGGATAAACTTGAAGCAGAATGACCGATGGACTCTGAATGACACCCATACAGATTTGATCTATTGTCCAGCAGACAAAGAAGAGCGCTCAGACAGAGGTGAGATATCTAAATTACCTATGAAGACAGATGGCAGTTCTATCTTGAGCATTCAGTCTAGTGTAGGGTTTTAGAGCATAATGTGTGGAACACTCACCCTTTATTAAGCATGCAAGACCCATTCAAGAGAAGATTAAAGGTGAACAGACGGCATTTAAAAAGAAGATATCTTGCCCAAGAATTTGAAAACCAGCCAGTGGTTTTTGCACATGGTTTTGAGCTCATGGTTTAAGGCTTAAGCAGATGGTTTTAGGGCCACTGGTTTTTGGACACTGGTTTTGGAGAAAGGAGATGTCCAATGACCTAGTAAGCCTCTATCAAAGTGAGAACTTAAACAAGAAGATGATCTTGCAAAACAAACACAGATCCATAGAGATGACCAAATCAGACCGGATCACCAGTTACCTTATGAAGGTCATGCAGGTTGGTAATCAGCTTGCAACAGTTGAGGAGAAGGTTGCAGATGAAGAGCTAATGAACATGGCACTGAATGGATTCCCAACTTCATGGGAACCATTTGTCAAAGGTTTTTGTACTCGAGAGAACCTTGGTAGCTTTGAGATGATATGGAATGACTATATCCAGGAGTTGGGTCAGATGGAGTCAAAGACCAACAAGATGGGTGGTGTTAACAACCTATCTCTATTTGGTCAGTGAAATAAGGGCAGAGGTAAAGAACCCAACAAGGGTAAGAGGAAAGAGTGAGGAGTCAACCTCACAGCCAGGGAAAGACTTGACCAAAATCAAGGGATTCATTTGTCATAAGCAAGGTCATTATGCATCACAGTGTCCAGAGAAGAAGAAATGCAAAGGGAATCAACAACATAAGCAGGTAGCAACCTCTACAGAAAATCAAATAAATGTGAGTTTGCTGCCAAGGTTGAGAAGGATTTATTCTTGGTATCTTACCTTTCTACCAGCACAGTTCCACGGAATGTGTGGTAATGTGGACAATGGGCCATCTTGACATATGACATTAGCCCGACAATTATTTTCTAGTTTGAAGGACTTAAGAGTACAGGTTAAGCTTGGTCGTGATGCCAAGTACCCAAAAGCAAGGTTTGGTATTATTCCCTCCAAACTTTAGTCAAGTAACTCTTTATACTTTGACGATGTCTTGTTTGTACCAGATCTCAGGAAGAACTTGCTTTCAATTTTGATTATGAACAATAAGGGCTTTACAATTTAGTTCAAGAACTAGCAAGTCCTCATCAGACCAAAAGAATCTAACCCAAATACAGCTCAAGTAATAGGGGTTAGAGAATGTAATTTGTACAAGTTGCAAGGTGAACTTGTTTGAGCCCTAATTCATAACAATGACATCTTTTGCAAGTTGTGGCAAACAAGGATAGGGCCCCTACATCATAGGACATTACCTATTCTGAGGGAGATGATTGCAGGTCTTTAAGAGTTCAATATTGAGCAGCATGGTGTATGCATAGAATTCACACTTGGCAAGCATGCCAAGGCTGCTTTCCCAGGCAGTAAGTGTAGATCTAAGGGAATTCTAGACCTACTACATTCAAAAGTTTGTGGACCGATATCAATGGCATTAATTACAAGAAGCATGTACTATGTTTCCATCATTGATGACTTCTCTCGCAAGATTTGTATCTACGACATGGCATTGATGAGCAACTTTCTAGACCCCGAGCCTTCCAGCGTTCAAGAGGCAGCAAACCAATATGTATGGAAAGATGCCATGGTGCTAAAGTACATCCACATCATGAAGAATGATGTATGTACTATGTTTCCATCATTGATGACTTCTCTCGCAAGATTTGTATCTACTACATGGCATTGATGAGCAACTTTCTAGATCCCGAGCCTTCCAGCGTTCAAGAGGCAGCAAACCAATATGTATGGAAAGATGCCATGGTGCTAAAGTACATCCACATCATGAAGAATGATGTTAGGGACATCATGCGAAGACTGGAGGGGAAGTTAGTAGTCAGTTCCAAATGACTCTACAAGATCAACCATGCAACAAGGAGCAACATTAAGAAGTTCAAAGCAAGGTTCATAGAGAGAGGGAGTGGACTATGAGGAGACATTTACTCCAGTCGCCAAGTACACTTCCATTAAAGCAGTTATGTCCTTGGTTTAATTTATGTGATGGAGGATACATCAGATGGATGTCAAAAAAGATTTCCTTCATGGGATCATCGAGGAAGAAGTGTACATAGAGAGACCTCGGGGCTGAGGTAAGTGGGAAGGAATCCCATACTTGCAAGCTGAAGAAATCCTTGTATGAACTTAAGTAGGCACCGAGAGCATGGTATTCCAAGATAGATGGATATCTACAAAGTATGGTCTTCACCAAAAGTGACGCATATTCTAACTTTTATTACATATTTGTTGAGATTGATCTGTGCATTTTGGTGTTGTATGTAGATAATTTCATTCTTAAAGGTGCAAAGAAGCTCCTTACCAGGTGCAAAGGAGACAGGGCAGTTGAGTTCAAGATGAAAGACAACAACATGATGCATTACTTCTTGGGTTTGGAGGTTTGGTAGGGACCAAAGGAGATTTTCCTTGAGGAGAATAAGTATGCAATTGAGATCTTGAGGGAATTTCAGATGGAGGACCACAAGCTTATGGCCACAAGAATGATCACTAATCTGAAAAAGATGAGAGCTTCAAATTCACAATTGGTGGATCCCACATTGTACAGGTAGTTGATAGGTTCCCCAAAGGAGATTTAGATTTTCCTTGAAGAGGGTAAGTATGCAATTGAGATCCTGAGGGGATTTCAGATGGAAGACTACAAACCTATGGCCACAAGCATGATCACTAATATGAGAAAGATGACAACTTCAGATTCAGAGTTGGTGGATCCCACATTGTACACGTAGTTGATAGGTTCCTTGACAATTTGGTCAACACCAAGCCAAATATTTGTTTTGCACTGAACACCTTAAATCAATTCATGGTGGAGACAAGGTAAGAGCATTGGATAGTAGCAAAACATGTGCTTGGCTATTTAAGGGGGCATGATGGAGTATGGTCTGAGATATCTTGCGGATGATGAAGTAAAATTGCATGGGTATATAGACTCTGATTGGGCAGGCAATGCAACAGACAAGAAGATCACTTCAGGGTGCTACTTTAGCTTAGGCTCAACAATGATATCTCGATTAAGCAAGAAGCAAACTTTCGTGGCAATTAACTCAACAGAGGCAAAATACATGGCAGCTGGTACTGCTAGTTGTGAGGCCATCTAGCTTTACAAGTTACTTGTAGGATTGTTTAATCAAGAGTTGAAACTAACAATCATTTTCTCTCAACATTTTTAACCGAGGGATTTTGGGAATAGTCGTGATCTATTGCTTCTTTAGTACCTTTCGCGATTTCTCCCTCTTCATGTTCCGATTGTATTGAAATAATGTAACTGCAAAGAGTATTCTTATTATTATTGATATATTATTCATAGGATCAATCCCCATTGTGGGTTGATCATGTCAGTTA
Source organism: Picea sitchensis (assembly GCA_010110895.2). Taxonomy (NCBI): domain Eukaryota; kingdom Viridiplantae; phylum Streptophyta; class Pinopsida; order Pinales; family Pinaceae; genus Picea; species Picea sitchensis. The sequence continues at coordinate 24,834 of SNQJ01S0018664.1, read as the reverse complement.
TTGTAATAGGACCAAATCCCCTTTTGCGGATTGGTCAAAAGACAATTGTAATAGGTAAAATAAGAAGTCAACCCCGGCAGATATTAAAGAGGCCCAAAAATATAATAAAGGTGGGTTTACCCACCCAGTTTGAGAAGTCGGCCCTGCTAGTGAAGAGACACTTCTCACGTGCCATACTTGTATAAATAAAAGAGGCTAGCGCCTCACTTAGGCACAACTCACTTGCTCATTTTGAGAAATAAGTTCAGATCTGCTACCGGAGAAGGAGGAGAGAGAGAGTGGCGCATATCTGGGAGAGGACTTTATGTATTAGCTTAAGAGATCTCTTGGCATTGTATTAGCTATCTATATTAAGGAAGTTTTGTTGGGTTTTCTTCCCCTAGGGGGTTTCCCAGGATAAATGTTGTCTCTTGTGATTGTGTATTTCTCAGTGATCTTGGATTATGCTATTGTTATCTAATGAAATGCAAACATCTATAATAATGGCTTAAACATTAACAAATTGAAGGTCTTAAGGGGAGGGAACTTTCGAAGGGAAATTAGATCCTCCCTCTTCTAGATGAATCTAGGGATTGGGAAGGGGCACTTCCTCAGGGTTCTCCTCCAAGTCAAATAAATCTTCATACTAGTTTTTGGATGTCGTCAAGTGGTGACCTTATATATGAAAGAGGACGTCAAACCAAGGCGAGAGCTTGGATTGGAGGGAGCTCCTATAGCAAATGGGGATTTATCCAAATTGGCACCCTACTTGATGGGTTTCTTTTTCTTTTAGGGTTGTTGCCATTGCTCTGCACCCTCCACGACGAGATGCTCAATGTTGGCTTTAGGGCAATTCTTTATCCAAATTGGCACCCTACTTGATGGGTTTCTTTTTCTTTTAGGGTTGTTGCCATTGCTCTGCACCCTGCACCCTCCACGACGAGATGCTCAATGTTGGCTTTAGGGCAATTCTTGGCAAAATGCATGTACTCATACCACTACACTGAACGAAAGTTGTTCATAATCAACTAGTTGAAAGTAAATCCAATAGTCCAAGGTAAGCTTAATGACTTCTGAGAGACCCTTTTCCAAATCAACCTCAACACAAGATGCAGGTACATGCTTGCATTTTGTCCTTGGGTTCTGCTCAATTGATATATTTGCCCAGGGAGTTCCCAATATTACAAATGGTTTCATCATTCCAGCAATGGAGGGGAGAAAAGGAAGGCAAACCCAAACTAGAACCAGAGATGGAATGTCATTTTCCCAACAAAAAACCAAGGTCCAACAAGGTAAGTACATGCCTCTAGATCCCTTGAAGTATTGGCCACTTCTAAAAATTAGGTTTCGATCAATTTTTTCTTCAAACAAAAAAGTAAAGAAACCTTTGTCGCAGAAGGAATGCAAGAGCTTACCCCTTTCAAATGAGGTCTCTAGGTTTTTCTCCACCCACAAGGGCCATGGCTCAAGGGGAGGGCCAAATTCCTATGAATTGGCCTATGAGGTCGTTTTCAACTAACTTTAGAGCGAGCCACCTAAAGCTATCTTAAACAAGGACTAATAGAATTTCATCTAGACAAATCAAAAAGGCATTGGTTTGGTGGTGGTTTTAGGGAGAGCAACAACTAGGGAGGCAAAGGCAACGAGGTTCGAGTTGGGGGGGGGGGACCTGATGCTCCCTCAAGGGAAGAAGCCATGAGGGCCAAGGCAGAAAGCAACTAGAGTTTAGTTGAGCACTTAAAATATCACTTGGTCTAAAAATAATTTCTCATTAATTAAATACAACAATTTATTTGTTTAAATTGAATTCAAAGGGACAACAATCATCTAGGCTAGAAAATTTACAAAATTTACATAAGGCTGATGTGGCTGATATTAAAAAGGAATGTGCTTTTTAATACAAGATGGTATTTTAGTTCGCAGGAATAAATAAAGAATGTAGGGTGGCCATGCCAACATTATAACACAATTAAGTATTTTAACCATCGTCTTATCAAATTTATACTCAAGGTTGGAGATAAGAAGCAGAGAGCATATGCAGAGGCAGCTAGGGTTTAGCTTAGTGCTTAAAATATCTCTCGTTCTAAAAAAATCTCATTATTTAAATACAACGATGTATTTGTTTAAATTGAGTTCACAGGGACAATAGTCATCTAGGCTAGAAAATTTACATAAGGCTGATATGGCTGATATTAAAAAGGAAATTGCTTTCTAACACAGGATGGTATTTTAGTTCCAAGGAATAAATAAAGAATGTAGGGTGGCCATGCCATGTGTAAGTGGCTCCATGGAAGTTTGATGTTTATCAACAAGCTATTAACAACTCTCTAAAATGGCCTATCACAAATCAGATGATTTTATATGGAAATTGTAGAAAACAACATGGTGGCCCAAATTTGTTGCAAGTAAGAAAGGAATAACCCACATAGTGTGCCTATTTCTGCTCACTGAATATTAAAAAAACCTGCAGTAAAAAAAACTACCTTCAGCCTCTGTACCTGCTACGACTTTTCTTTTAAATCCCGCAAATCTACAGATGTCTTCGTATCTGCAGTCAGTATCCTCTTTGTCCTCCATGCCAGTTTTCAACAGGAGATCTAAGCTTTCAAACACCCTGCAGTGCGGCAGGTAGGATATATTTATGCATGCCCGGATCAAGACCAACTACCTCTGGATAAGCGGCTCTTTAATAAAAAAAAACCTGAGCTTGACTGGCACGTTCATTGTGGATGCAGGCATTCTACTGATGGATGGGATTTTTCTCTGGTCTTCATCAAGCATATCGTAGTGGGTTTTCCCTCTACTTTTTCTTTTGATTCACATCTTTTCCATTTATGTTATTTCGGTGAAAGAAAATATATTATTTATTGATAAAAGAGTCGCATTCAAGTACATGATTTTATTTGCAGCTTAAATTCCATTGAAAACATTAGCAACATATACAAACTGAATCTGAACCACCATAACCTAAATAAATCATTACAAAACGAAAAATGTGAGCAAAACAGTAGGAAAACTATAGAACCATGGACCAAATTATCAAATAAAAGCAATGAGAGATAACAGCCAATTCTGAAAATCCAAATGAATCAACCAATTGAAAAAAAGCAGTACCCACCATACAAATAAATTTAATCATGCGATAACATAATGGAATTAAAAACGTATGCATCTACAAGCCAACCCTGATTAACCCGTTTCTTCTGAAACCCTAACTGCCAATAATCCAGTAAGAGGCTGAAGAAAACCCGTCCCCTGTTATCTGCTAAAAATCCATATAGCTGATAATATTAAATCCACAAAAATTCAGATATCAGATCCGAAAAATTAACAGAATACATAACAGATCCATAGAAGCTGTGAGATGTAAGAAAGCCTCAGAAAAATAGTTACGGAAGACATTTTCAGCACAGACACCCTCAGAGTGGTGCATGACTTGGTTTCTCATCATGGACCTAATCAGTATGTAACATTTAGTCCAATAAAGAGCTCGTGGAAAACATGGACAAGAATTCAAAGTATCCATAAGGGAATCAGCATGTTAAAAATGTCAATCCGCACATAGCACAAAATAAGTGCTACTAAGACTGGGGCGACAATCAAATCATCATCATTTTCCGCGTACAGTACAATAGAAGCGCAGCTTCAGCCGAAAGATGGTGATAGTATGAAAAAATCATATTAAATCAGAACTCAACATTCTCTTCTGCAATATAAAAAGAACAATTCAAAACCCTAACTATGTAAAAGCACCGGAGAACAGATATAAATATTTTTTTAAATGAAAAAAAAAAAAAGGCAGAAACAGAACGGCAAAAGAAACAAAATCAAAACCTGCAAAAGCCCTTCAAAAATGCACTTTTATATAAGTGGCAGAGAAATGTTGGCAGTTAATTAGTAACAGAAAAACCACGAAGCTAATCTGTGTCGCAAGACCTGCCGTTCTTTCAATGTTGGCCTCAATTTACGAGATGTCTTATCGTTGCCTTAGCNAAAAATGCACTTTTATATAAGTGGCAGAGAAATGTTGGCAGTTAATTAGTAACAGAAAAACCACGAAGCTAATCTGTGTCGCAAGACCTGCCGTTCTTTCAATGTTGGCCTCAATTTACGAGATGTCTTATCGTTGCCTTAGCTCCGGACACCAGATACCAAAGGCCGCCGATACATTACAAATGAGATAGATTTAAGAGAGTCAACTGGTGATGCATGATTCAATTTTCTCGCGCAAAACTCGGCATTGTGTCCATCATACCTATGGATTTGAACCCGATACGTTGCAGGAAAACAAACGAAAGTGCCAAACTCTCAGAACCAGTTAGCAAGAATGAATACCATCGCCGCTTTAAAGATGAAGAAAACGAGACGAGTTTTTAGGGCTAGGGTTTTAGAACTAGGGTTTAGTAGTCAATAATATAAAATCACCTGTATTTTCTTTATTTTTCTTTAATACGATATCTGATCGAATCCAAACCACCCGTGCTTTGGCTATGTTTTGATGAAGGATCCAAGGTAACCCAACCCAAGGGGCACGGGATCTTTTTTGAGGATGAGCATAAAAACACATTATGGCAGTTTCTCTTCTTAGTCCTGGTTCAATGAAGGGTATACTTTTCATTTCATAGTCAAAAGACATGGACTTTTTATTAGTTGAAACTCATTCATGTAAATTTTTGTTATGTTATGTTTTTATTAGTTTTTAAAATAGTATACCCAACATTTTGTTGATGTTTTTGTTCAATGAGGGGTATACTTTTCATTTCATAGTCAAAGACTTTTTATTAGTTGAAACTCATTCATGTAAATTTTTGTTGATGTTTTTAGTAGTTTTTAAAATAGTATACCTAAAATATTTTGTTTTGTTGATGTTTTTAAAGTAGTTTCTAAAATAGTATAGTATACCTTTGAGTGGGGAATGGAAATGTTACTGATGTGAAAAATKAATTGTAAGATGAAGTAACAAGTGYAACAKGCTGCTATATACTGCCTTCGAAGATAATAAAAGAAATTGTACTCAAATCTATGTAAATTTATCGAGTTTCGTTTACTTTTGAGGTTTCCCATTTCTCTCACGGTGTGCGAGTGCTTTAGCCCATTTCTATAATTAAAATATGTCATTTCAAAAAAACCTAGTGTTTCTATCATATGTCTCCATAAGTAGCTAGTTTTTTTTTAATAGCATTTTTTAGTGTATAGTGGAGGTTTTGCATTCGTAGAGATTGTCCTCACAAGTTTAATAGTATGCCAAATCACGTCTGCCAAAAAAACGAATGGGAAGCCTGCCACTAGATCCATTGGGCGTCTAACATAGCTATCAATTAACTTACCAAAAGAATTAAAAATGGTTTCATAACTACACATTTGGGAAAAAAAGAAAAAAATAAAAGAGTCTTATTTCATAAGTCAATGGTAACTTACCAAAAAAATTAAAAATAGTTTCATAACTACACATTTGGAAAAATAAGCAAAGAAAATWAAAAAWAAAAARTCTTATTTCATAGTTCAATGGTAACTTACCAAAAGAATTAAAAATGGTTTCATAACTACACATTTGGAAAAAAAAGAAAATAAAATAAAAAAAAGTCTTATTTGTTATAAAATTATTTTATCAATAGAGTTGTACCTTATAAGAAAGTGACACTCATATATAGTCATGTCAAAATTAATTTCAAACCTCGAATGAAGTGAAGGTTGCAATAACATTATCAATTTATTGACCAATGAGAGGTCATAAAAATACCAATTTTGTTATATTGAAAAATAAATTTATTTATTTGTTATGTTCAACATTAAAATTTATACACATTTTTTAAGTCAACATAAAACTAATATGAAAGTCAATGCTAACTCATTGCTATATACTACCTTCGTGCCTCGGCAGTATAAAAAAGAGTTTATGATGTTTTCATTGTAAAATTATGATTGATATAAAATTTCGTCATCAAATAGTTAGCGAATTTTTTTTAACAAAGATCTAAAAGTATTAGTATAATGTTTTGAAGTAGTTGGGGTCAGTATATAGCTAAGTTAGGATCGATAGCGGCCCCCCTGTGGCTCCTCTCCGTTTGGAAGTGGTCGCTTCCACTAAAGATCCAGTTGTTCTTCTGGTTATGTTTGCATGATAAATTACTCACCTGGGAGGTACTTCGCAAGAGGGGCTGGCACGGGCCCGGTCTATGCTCCCTCTGCAAAGACGCAACCGAAGACACTTCACACCTCTTCCTTCACTGCGCGTTCACAGCAAGCATTTGGAACCATCTAAGTCAGCATTTCTCTATCCCGACGATCTGGAAAGGTGACTCCTTCTTTAATTGCTTCGTTTCTTGGATATCAATTGCATCGGCTCCACACCCCCTGGTGGCCCATGTCTGTTGGCAGACATGGAAAGAGCGTAACAGGGCGATTTTTGAGGGTCGACCCCCCTCCCTCCAAGCGGTTCTTCACCGTATTTTATCCTCCTTCCATTTACAACAGATTTCTACTAAAACTATTCAATACAAAGCTCTCGACTACAGGATGGATGAAGGATCCACGCTAGCTTGTTTTGACGGGGCGGCTCTCTCAAATGGCCTCTGTTGCGGGGCAGGAGGCACTTTCAAAACACACCCCTCGAGAATCACAAAATGGTTTCTAAACTGCGGAGCGGGTACAAACACCAAAGCCGAGCTTATGGGCTTGTGGGCTTCCCTCTCCCTAGCCTCTTGCTGGTCTATAAACCATCTTCATGTTTTAGGAGACTAGAGCGTTATTGTTAACTGGATAAATCTCAATTGCAATCTGCGATCAATCCACATTGAAGGCTGGAAACAAAAAACTAGGGAGCTCTACAACTCCTTCACCGACATAAAACTCCAACATATTTCCAGATCCCACAACTCAGAAGCAGATGCTCTTTCCAAGTGGGCCCTCGGCGATGTGATTGGAAGGCTCTCGGTATTCCATTGTGAAAATGGGGAAGAAAGCCACATCACTTCTTTCAACATCTTTTGATTGATATCGGTCTCCTTTTGTCCTTCTATGGACTGTTTTGAATTACTATTTTGGCCCGTTTTTGCTCTCTTTGTGTCCACTTGCTAGAGTGGCTTACCTCTTTCTCCTTATCGAAATTCTTTGGATATTGAGTGAACAGCTCCTCTCTTTGGTCATGACTGTGTGCCTCCTGGCTCGCTGCTGTCTATGTAAACAAGTTTATACTCTATATAAATTTGAGAAAAAAAAATTCTTGGAAAAAAAAAGTTAGGATACTTGGTCTTGCAGTCTTCAATTTTAGCAAATGGTCCTTGGTGGTCAAAAAAAGGTATGGAAAATAAAGGGGCCCTTAAAAGGTATCATCTTCTTCTAGTTAGTGTTGAAAGAGAGGGTACTAACAAGGGATAGGCTTCAGTGGAGGAAAAAAATTAGACCTGGCATTTGTATACTATGCAAGAGGAATGGGAAACAAATGTCCACTTATTTTTGGAATTCCCTTTTACCAGACAAGTTTGGCAAGACATTGAACTTTAGGTTCATGAAGATCATTTATGGGATGGGCCCTTGTTGGATTATTGTTTTTAAGGATTCTTTAGTAGGAGATCATCAAAACCATTACGTGTTTTGCTAGTTCTAGTAGCGTGGGGAGTTTGGTTGGCACGCAATGCCAGTATTTTCGAGGATAACCGATGGCCTACATTCAAAGTATCTCAACAAGTTTTGGCACTTCTTTCTTTCTATAAGCCCACTCGATCTATGAAGAAATCTCGACCACTGGAAGAGGTCCCTATCAGTAAAGTGATCCCTTTGGGTTTTTTCAACGAGGCCATCTGTTACGAGGAAAATCTCTCTGTGGCATGGGGTAAACCACAACAGACGGAATGACACGCATAAATCAACTTTAATAACAAATATGTTATATAAATGAAATGCTAACAAGACAAGGCCAAGAGCCTACCTCATCCAGACGTTTGATGAAGACCATTGTTGAGCACGCAACTCAAAGCTCTATACCTATAACTTGTCCTCAACAACCAAGATACGCAAGCATATAGATTAGCATAATACATTAACATACATGACAAATATGCCCATGGAATAATAATTCGAATATTTGCAAGATATCAATTGGACGAGAAAAGAGTATTTCTATTAAAATAATTAGCAAAAGTATATAGGTAATAAACTTTTGTAACGGCACATATCGGAACCGAGAAACTATGTCCCTCCAGCTGGGCCTCCACCACTTCGATCATCCACCAAAGGCAAGCTCATATAAACAAGTCAATGAGGTTCTCCATCACAAAGAAGGAAGAGCTTGGGGGATGAACAAGGAGTTCAAACTTTCAAGGATAAAGGGATGCAGACTCAGTATGAAGTGAAATTTCTCCATAGTGTCTTTGCTCTCAAAGTTGAATTGTTGAATCCCCTCAAGGCTTGGATATGGCTCAATTTATAGCCTTCAAATGGAACTAAAGGGCCAAGTCAGAGCGTTTCCAGTATATGGAAGGTCAAGGATCATAGATCTTGTGACATGGCATGGAAACTTGACATAATTTTTAATTTTGAGCACCAAACCCGATGTACACGGGTTGTAGTGGAGCAACCTGCGTACACATTTGTTGTCTAACTGATAGGGCGTGTATATGTGGAAAATGTGTTTTTTTGGCTCTGGAAGGTACAAAAGAGGACTTCAAGTCTGCATAGGGAAATGGAAAGGCCATCCAAGCAAGTTACATGGGGTGAGGCAAAATTTGTTGTAACATCAGCCCAACTTGCAAGCTGGGATTTGTACTTCACCTCTCGAACACTCCTTAGATTCCAAGTAAAGATAATATGGGCCATGGTACCAATAACCAGGGCAATTTTAATGCTTTATTTGTTGTAACATACCCAACGTTCAAGCTAAGTCTCGTTACTACTAAAAGATGACTAAATATAACTCGGATACCAATTTAAATGCGGACTAATACACAACATGTCATACAAGCTCATGCAATTGTCCATAATAATTTAAAACATGAATGCAAATGATTTGAACATGCACATTAACAATTAAACATATACAACAACATTCAATCACTTAAAAATACGGATTTGAATGTAGCTTTTACCCATAGCAGGTAACAGTAAATAAGATGAAACTTCAGAGTGTAATGCACAACAATTAAACTTGGCATTCCACAAAATTAAACATGGTGAACATGAGCACTTATCTTAACAAAAATGCAACCCGCTATAGAGGACGAACTTTCCTACAAACCATAGACTTGTTGCTCTCGTTCTCAACAACAAGTCACCCCTGAGATAGGATTATGAATCCACAAGAGACGGTGATTCCTAAGGTTGGATATTGTCCCCTCATAACAAGTTAATTCATATGGCCATTCCAATCCACCAGTTCTCTTTCCCTTCAACTTGCACAACCCAAGGAGTGGGATCCCCTTCTCTGCCACGCAGTCCCTCAGACTATCCTACTTCCCTCCAAGGCCATAGCACATGACCTGTTCATAAAGCATTATCATGTCCAAACCTATTCATAAAAATGTGATGTCAGTTGTGAAGGGGACATGGACAAGAGACGGGGGATGAATTAATCCACAAGAGAGGGGAGTCTCTAAGATAATGGCTAAGAGGGGTCCAAGGGGGAATTACTCATGTATATTAATTCAACCCATTTTTCCCAAATTGTTATTTGTATATGAACCATCCAATTTTTAATTGAGTGTTCCCAAAGCCAATCATTGAATGCATGTAAGACGGTGGGTGTGAGTGCTCACATCCCAAAGTTATTGGGCACATGGGGGTTGAGTACAATCAGCTTAGGGAAGATTGTGAGTCGAGAAAGGCAAGCCAAAGAGAGAAAATTTGTATGGGTTGGAACAAAAGTTTTACACAATGAATTTTTGGGCATAAGGAGCAAGAAAGAGAGCTTGGAGTTGGTGCAGCCATGGAGGGAGAATTTTAAAGCAAGATGGAGCGTATTGGAGCGTATTTGGAGCTGGAAACTAAAGAGTCAGGTTGCCAAGCCTGAAGAGTGAACTGTTGGGCGAGTTGCATTGTAACAACAAGGGTTTGTTGTTGGTTTGTTGGTAGTTTTCATAGCAGCAAGTTCCCATGAGTTCACTACTGAGAGATTCCTGGTTACTTATGCCAGAGAGAACCTTATAAATGAATGGGATGCCCGAGGGACTGAGCTCAATGAAAGGGTACATTCCTTGGGTTGGCCAGGTCAAGAGGAAGAGAGTTGGTGGGAAATAGGGATAATTGTAGGAAGATATTAGTGGGTTGTGAGTTTTATGAGCTGTGAGTGGACTATGAGAGACCACCCTCTTTTGTTTATTACTAGCCTTAGCTCGAGGGCGACTGGTTGTTGATTTGGAACATTTAGTCTACGGTTTGATGGAACTTCCGTCCCAAGCAATTGGTTGCACAACCATTGTTAAAAGATAAGTGTTTTATCTCGTTGCTATGTTATTTCATGAGTTTATTTGTTGTGCATGATCTCTATAAATGAAAATGATTTATATGTTGTTGTAATGAAGTTTAATAGTTGCATTCATATCTATTTTAGCATTCTGTAGATGCATATAAATAATGGAAACGATTAACAATTAAAAATGGTTGATATTTGTAGATGTAAGCTACAGGAAATCAGTTAGTTGTAAAATGAATTAAATTAGTTAGCATAAATTTCATTTTTATGTGTATTCTACACTGCAATGTCCCTCGGTTCGGTTGGGGGACGATACAGTTGAAATTGAGAGAACACTCCTCTTGAGTTATGGCATCCACAACACATTTGTCCCTCTCAACACATCTCCTTGCTCCATCTGGAATGACATTGCTCCAGATCCCTTCACTACATGCTTGGTCCTCGTACCAAGTTCCACATGCATCTCTGAGTCAAAATCCGTGAAGCTCTCGAACACCTCTCATGCTCCTGTCATATGAGATGTGGCTCCACTATCTAGTTGACATGCACCAACTGATATGGTGCCAAGGGGGACGATACATGGCAATGTATCGTCCCCCTTCATATATATTTTAGCATTCTGTAGATGCATATAAATAATGGAAACAATTAGCAATTAAAAGTGGTTGATATTTGTAGATGTAAACTACAGGAAATCAGTTAGTTGTAAAATGAATTAAATTAGTTAGCATAAATTTCATTTTTATGTGTATTATACACTGCAATGTCCCTCGGTTGGGTTTGGGGACGATACAACTGAGATTGAGAGAACACTCATCTTGAGTTTTGGCATACACAACACATCTGTCACTCTCAACACATCTCCTGACTCCATCTGGAATGACATTGTTCCAGATCCCTTCACTACATGCTTGGTCCCCATACCAAGTTCCACATGCATCTCTGAGTCAGAATCCGTGAAGCTCTCGAACACCTATCATGCTCCTATCACATGAGATGTGGCTCCACTATCTAGTTGACATGCACCAACTGATATGGTGCCAAGGGAAGTCTGGGAAACAAGTAAGAACTTTGTATGTTCAAACTTCTTGCAAAAATCATCCACTTGAGTCTTTGTCAACACAACTAACTTTGGTTGTGTTTCATTCCCACCCTTCTTCCTATTCGGACATTGCCCTACATAATTCCCAAATCTGCAACATACAAATCACTTGACTTTGCTCATGTTTTTCTTCTTGTCATCTTGAGAGGTAGACTCTCCACTAGTAATCTTCTTGAACTTGCCCTTCCTTGCCTGGATGGAAAAAGAAACATTCTCATCATCATTCTTATGCCGACCTCCATTCAAATCTTCATCTTGAAGCTCTTTTCGAACGAAGTCATCCCACAACCTTTGTTAGGGACCTAACCTCCCTAACCTCCTTTGGTATAATAATATATTTTCCATGTAATAGAGGTCGATATTAATAAATAAGGCCCAAGAATAAGGAGAATAAGTCAAATTTAAGAAGACTTAATAAAAGCTTTTACTTCTAGAAATATATTCCACTAGATTGTTCTTTTGGGTAGATAGATTTAGTATAAATAGGAGTCGACGGCATGAGAAATCTTTGTCTTGAGAATTATTGTAATAGAGCATTGCTCTGCTGAAGGTTTCCCCCTCGAAGAGGCAAGTGAACATTGTTCATGTTTCAATAAAGGTATCATTTTAGTGTGTTATTCTCTATATTCTATTGTTTCGTTGGTAATTTCTATTATATTCCTATTTTTGCTCACTAAAATAACCAGGTGCATAACAAGTGGTATTAGAGCACTTTACCGGGCAGGAATTGTAGGTAATTTTTTTTTCAAGGTAGAGACGTTCTCTGGCGTCTTTAAACTACAGTGATTTTTCGTTCAAGGCATAAATATGCAGTAGGGGAAGCATACATGTAGGAAATACAAGAGGCTTTTAAGCTCACATTGTTGGACACCCTTGTAACCCCTGTTGGTACCCCTTTGAGTGGTAGCGCATTAGACACCACCTATTTAAAAACTTTCCTAGACATCCTGAACCCCACTATAAATCAATCGATCAGYTGCTTGACTGTTATAGTGCCATCGAGAACAACACTCAGGAASACACTCTCTAGTACTTAGGTAATTAGGTCGTATGACTAAGGGTATGGTCTAGCCTCCTTAGTTGGTGCCTTGAGATATTGGGTCAAGTACTATTGTTCGACCCCACATGTATATCAGAGAGCTATAGCACATGGAAAACCATTTTATGTAGGAACCTTGAACAACCCAACTCTTGGGACAGAAACAAAACAAAAAAGGAACATACAATATATATTGTTGTGAAACCTTGCCTCATGTATTCTAGTTGAGAAATTACTGCACATTTCTTCGTATTAAGAATTTGGGCATTTCACCACTGCAGTATTATTCGGATCGGAGTATAACTCCACATTAGTAAAAAAATAAAAGTTTGGGGCCTGTCTGCATCCTTATTTGAGACTTATCCCATTGGATTCCTATTTTCGTCCTGATCATAATGATACCTAGCATTTTCAACCCTTTTTTCCCTATGGTCCCGACTCCCTCCTGACCCCCTTATCTGGGACCTATTCCATTGGATTCCCCTTTTCACCCTAATCATTGTGATACCCTTCTCTCGTAACCCCTTTTCTGTGTGGACCCACCCACCCCTTTCACCATGGCCCACACCCACAACCAAGATCTTGAAGCACGCCTCAATACCTTGTCATCTGATCTCTCCATGGCCCAGAAGGAATTGCGGAAAATCAACGCCAATATTTCCACCATCAATTCCTCCATGAATTCCACCATAAACTCCAAAATGGAAGCCTTGAAACATGGCATGGAAATCCAACTTGAATCCTTTGCGAGCCAACTCTTAGCTAAACTAAATGTTCCTAGAATCCTTCCCTCCTCTCACCAACCTTTGCACCCTGAAGGTGATACTTCCTCCACTTCCTAGACTTTTCAGTCCAATCAATTTTAGTGTGACCTATGCCTTACTAGAGTTGATATGAAAAAATTTGATGGCTTAGAACCCATGGGTTGGGTCATCCAAATGGAACATTACTTCTCTTTGCATGACATTACCGATGAGTTGGCCAAACTACATTATGGTGTTCTCCATTTGGATCCTGAACACTAGAAATGGTGGAAATGGCATCAAAAGGCATGCCTTGGGTATGTGGCTTGGACATAGTTTTATGACCGCTTTGACATCGACACCCATCATTTAGGTTGTTTGACCAAGTTGAAACAAACTGGCTTAGTGGAAGAGTTTATAGTTTCCTTTGAGCAATTGGTTTTCAAAACAGAGGGCATGACATAATTTTTTTTAGGGAATGCTTTATCAGTGGCCTCAAGGATGAAATACGTGTCCATGTCGTCATGTCTTGCCCCTAGAATTGGTTGGAAGCTACAAAAAGGGCCAAGGAAGCACAACAAGTATTTTCATCCCAAACAAAAAAAAAACCTTTATTCCTCTCCCTAAACCCACCCTTCCTGCCCCTCCTACCATTCCCGTCAAGATCCAGAAATCGACTCATGCTGAAATGGATGAACGCCAACTTAAGGGTCTTTGTTATAATTGTGATGAAAAGTATTTTTTGGGGCACAAGTGTAAGGAATAGAAGCTTTTTATGGCTATGACTGAGGATGTTTCTGAAGAAGAGGCTAATATTTCTCATGTACCCAAGCTACCCCCACCAACTGATCTTAATCCTCCATCTGATCCACTAGAAGTTGAACCATTGATTTCCCTAAATGCACTCACTAGTTTCTCTTCTCCCTAAACCCTTAAGTTAATTGGTTACATTAAGAACCAAAAAGTCATCATTTTTGTTGACAGTGGCAACACCCATAATTTTATTCATTGTCGCATTGCCCAAGAAGTCAATTGTTATATCTGTCCAGTTGATAATTTCCAAATCATGATTATCAATGGGGGTTCCATGAAATATGGAGGGCGTTGTGAAAATGTGCACCTACAAATTGGTCAGTACCACCTGAAATCTCATATGTTTTCTATTGACATGGGCGGTTGTGACATTGTACTTGGTGTTGAATGGTTACGCATTCTCGGCCCTATCAGCATGGATTTTCGAAAATTAACCATGCAATTCCAGTAGGAGGGCCAACATCACTAGTTCTAAGGCATCACAACAGGGTCACCAGAGATCATCAGTTCCCATTGTTGATTAATTGGGTTGGTTGTCATTGATGTCAACCCTTGAAGCCAATTTGGTAGCAAATTCTAGTAGCCTCAGCAGTATGGTTAAGGGACTCAAGTTTTTTTTATGTATAAAGGTATGAAGATCAATATATTTTCATGTAAGACTATCCTATATGGATAATACATGTCATGCCATTTTTGATGATATGTGGAACATCACATAATTCCTCACAGTTAGAGAGTTATGGCCTTGTGAAGTTGGAGAACCCTCTTGAGTTATCTAGAAGCCCCTAGAAGGTCAAAGAAGTCAATTTATTATAGAAGCTCCTAGAAGAAGTTTACTAGTCAAAGTGGTTGTAACTAGGAGTTAACCATGGGTTAAGTTGTTGCAAAAAGAAAATAATTTAAAAATAAAATTATTTGCAACTAGAAGTGGTGAGTTTACTATTTGTGGATAAAGTGGTTGTAAGTGGACAAAGTTGTTAGAAGTGGGTTAGCCCTAAAAGAAGGAAGTTGGGTAAAGTCAGTTAGAAGATAACCTTTGAAGAAGCTACTTGAAGAGTATAAATAAGAGAGAAAGGGTTTCCTATTAACATCTAATGAGCACATTGAATATCTATTATTTGTGAATTGTTATGGGCATGTATCATTGGCAAATCTATAGCAACAGGTCTGAAGCAGTGACAGAGTTGCAGGTACGAAGGGTCGAGACTGTGGGTATTGAATTATGGCTTTACTAAAGACATCCATAGGTTGCAGTACTAGAAGGGAGCAGACATTCGTGGGCCACAATGGGACAAAGCACAGATACCCATCGGTTTACTAAAGACAAAGCGTGGATTTGTTGCCAAAGATGAAAAGGAAGATCTGATCTATCATCAATGACAAGTTGTAGGGATGAGAAGTGACTATAGGAAGGTGTGATAGTAATCTGGTACATCATAACCTTCTATAGAAATTTAAAGGTATGTTATATGCTTGTTGTAGTCGGTTAATGGTAATGGCCTAGGGTTTGATCATGGAAGATCAAGCATGTACCCCTGAGAGTTTGTAGATTGGTTGGTGTTCGTTGTATGAGGCATATATACAGTGGTATATTTGTGGTGTATTGGCTTGCTATGGTTGGCACACTCCATGAGATAGTTTGTTATAGTACATCTTGTGTTCTTTTGAGCATATTTGAGGCATCTCGGTTGAAGGGTGTTAGTGAAGATATTGGTACAGTTTGAGACTGCATTACAGTTAGGGTTTACTGTATGATGAATGTAAGGGTTTCCTATTTCTGATAAATGGCTCATGATTTATGTATGGCACTTGGTTGGTAAGGCATTCTTGATTTCAGTTCATGGTATATACGTTTGGCATAGGGCATGTGACATATATGATCAGATCTAAGACTACAGTGATGAGTTCCAGTATCAAGTTCAACAATGATAGTTGAGAGAGTTACTAGTAATCCATGAGTTGCAGTAAATAAGGTCGCGGACATCCACGAGTTGTAGTTAAGAGAAGTGTGGATACCCACATGTTTTAGTATGGATAGGTCGCGGATCTACAAGAAATCTTTGAAGAAGAATCAGGTCAGTGACAGATTTGGATCAATGATAGTGACAGTAAAAGAGGTCAGCAGTAACAGTGACAGGTTGTTCACATTTGGCACTTATATTTCAGAGTTGTTGGAAGGAGCAAGGATAGGTGGTTGTAACCACCTTTCAGTTTTAGCTGAAGAACATAAGGGGTTGTAGCCTCCTTCTGGTTGGAGCGAGGAAATTGGGGAGTTGGAGCTTCCCTCAGGTTGTAGCCTGAAAATATAGGGGTTGGAGCCTCCTTCCAGTTGTAGCTAGAAAACAAAGCAAGTGGGTGCTTCGAATGAATGTAATTCTAAAAGACATATAAGAAAAAACATTCTGTCGTTTTCTCTCGCATTGGGTTTCCACGTAAAAATACTGGTGTACTATGTATGTGTATGATTGCTCATTGTTCATGGTTTATTTATTCTGCACTTGTTGAATGATATTGGTAAATTGATCATAAAGATAGACAACACTTATATAATGTGGTTAAAAAGGATTACAAAGCTCTATTACTGATTCACCCCCCTCTCAGTAATCCAACACCCACCGAATGGAAAAGCTCCTAAAAAAAGGTCATTTTGGAATTATTTCCCAACTTCATTCCATTCAGGTGATTGAGACACCCTCTATCCATCCCGATCTCCAATCTATCCTCTCCCAATACCAAGCTATGTTTTAAACCCCCTAGGGACTTCCCCCTTCTCGAGGTGTCCATAATCATTCCATTCCTCTCGTTCCGAGAAGTCTTCCTCCAAATGTTCACCCTTCTTGTCATCCATTCGCCTAGAAGAATGAAATTGAGAATATTGTTCAAGAATTGCTAGAAGTCGATGTCATTCATCCCAGTACCAGTCCCTATTCTTCTCCAGTAGTCATGGTACTCAAGAAAGAAGGTACTTGGTGCAAGTGTCTTGATTTTCACACCCTCAACAATCTCACCATCAAAGATAGATTTCCCATTCCTATCATTGATGAACTTTTGGATGAATTAAGTGGTGCTCATTATTTTACCAAACTTGATCTCTGCTCTGGCTACCACTAGATTCGTATGAAAGAATAAGGTTGAGATGAACTAAGTTTGCTCACACAAATAATATCCAATATAAATAAGATAGTACACATAAATCCATATACGATAATAATAATATAAATAATGAATATGATATGAGATGATGAAATACAATAAGAATGAGGGCCTTATATACCCACACTGGGGTGCCCTTCCATGAAGAGACGTGACCTTTCATTGGGAAGGTGTCTCTTCATTAATTATTCATTAACTATTATAATTTATTTATATTTATTATTATATATTATGTTCATAACATTGCCTTCCCCTTAAAAATGCTTTGTCCTCAAAGCATACTTATGGAAGACTTATCTCTTTCTTTGGCTTGTAATATCGTCTCCTCATTCTTTATTTTTGAATTAGTGATCGTTGAGGGCTTGAAATGATAGGATCTTCTAAGCGCTACGTAGAACCTTCGAATTGTAAGGGAATCTTCCCACCTTAAATCGATCTTCTACACAATGGGGCTTTTATGGGGTTCTTGTAGACAATTTGATGTATTTTGACTGCCCTGATAACTTCTACCTTGCACATCATTTGTAAAGGAGGTAATAATTTTTTACATATTTGTCATTTGTTTATGTGGATACATTGATTGGTTGAAGTATCGATTTTTGTGATTATGATGTCTATAAGGTATGCTTGCAACCTGATATTTACTTCGTGTACTTGTAGCTTCTTCTTGATTAACACTTGGAATTGAGTCTTCTTCATAGCCCTGACTTGTTTCTACTTCGACATGTAAAGACCTCTTTACATCAACTGAATCCTTTTGAGTTGTAAGGTTGAATGGGTCTGTATTAATTGCTTTATCCACCATCAGGTTTTTTCCATTTGAAGACTTATGTAGTTCCATAGGTTCAGTCATTGTCTCTTTATATACCAATGATTCTTTATTGATAAGTTGTTCTAACTTGTTCTCTATCGTCTTCTTATCACTCTTTATCTTATTAATCTAGGTGATTAAACTTTGATTATGGATTTTTAGGTGACAATTATCTTCATCATTCTCTGATAATTTCTTAATGAGATCGTGATTAGCTTGTTCTAACTTCTGATCCATATGCTTCTTATCTTTTGACTCGTTGAGTTGTACTAATAAATTTTGGTTATGATCTTTTAAGTAAGAAATGTCTTTGTCTTTTTCCTGTAATTTTCCCTCAAGATTTTGTTTTTGTCTCTCTTCTTGTTTTTTTAGCATTTGCTCCAACCCAACTTGAAATTGTAAATTTATGTTGTGTTGTTGATAATGAATTAATTGGTTTTCTAATTCTTTTATTTTCACT
>SNQJ01S0018663.1:135144-173010 GCA_010110895.2 Picea sitchensis | reverse complement strand
TACCAATTTGGGAATATCAGAATTCTTGAAATCTCCAAAGCATACAAATTTTAGCTTCCGGCCTTCCAGAAGCTCCAACGGATTGAAACTCAATTTCTTATCCATTTCATTTAAACCCATTATCATTGTTCTGCCCCATACCTTCGAGCATAAGTTCGACTCTTCCCATTGGAGTGCGGCGAGCATAAGAGCATTGGAGTGCGGCGAGCATAAGTTCGACTCTTCCCACGCATTCGTAGCTTGAATCTACTCCTCCTTTAGTCATCTCTCTAATCACCTGCAATCAGCATATGCAGTTAAGAAAAGGCTGTTGCTGCATATGCAGTTAAGATTGTAGCCCCAAAAGAACAAATGCTCAGTTTACAGCTTACCTCTTGAATGGGCTTATCGAAATCTGAAGGATTAAGGAACTCAGTGACTCCAAAGCGTTTAGCTGTTTGGAAAAGAGATGGCAGTTATCAATTTCAGCACATATTCCATAACCATGTGCAAAAGTTGACCCAAGTTGCCCCAAGTTGCCCACAAGAATTATTGAGCATTACTGGTGGTAGTTGACCCAAGTTGCCCACAAGAATTATTGAGCAGTAACCGAATGAGCAGTGGTTTTTTCTGGAAATGCCTGACCATAACGGCTTTCAATTTGTACAAAAAGTCCAGATCCTATGAAGCTCATCTCATCAATTAGAATGTAGTGAACATGTTTCATCTCTTCTTGGAACATTGCAAGGGATTGACCATGTAAAGGCCTCATGTCCTTGATAGGAATTTGAAGTCCTACATGGATAGTTGTCACATGTATGTTGAATGTTGCAACTCCAGTAGGGGCCAGAAGAAATAATGGGCTATGGTCGGATGGTGCTTGGGAAGCTAGTGCTTCTTTGATGCAATGTATAATGTAGGATTTGCCTATGCCTACAGTGCCTTGGATGATCATATTCAATGGTTATGTTGGTTCTCTTGTCTGCAAGTGTTGTAGGATTATGTCGAATGCACGATGTTGATGTGTAGAAAATGTATTTCTAGTAGGAAATAACACATTGAGTTCTTGTAGTACTTTTGTATTCCTTTGATTTTAGTTGATGAAGGTTGGTGCAATGTTTAATGTATCGTGTGATACTTTGAGTTGATCCCATGGGTGGGAAGTGTCCATCTCTCGCAGTCCCAACATATCAAGATAACAAAAGTTGATAACTCCTATAGGGGCCAATCTTGATAAACACTGCCATTCATTCATCTCCATGTTTGGTTGTATGTTAAAATGGCTATCTTCATCTTCAGATGTTTGGTAATTAGGAGTGGGAATGGGGATGCGATCAACATGCCAAACATGGTAGTCATCTCTTATGATCTCCCAATTAGCCACAATGTCTTCTTGTGAAAGACCTATATCTTCAAAGAAGGAACGAAAGGGTTTGTATAAAAGTAGCTCACTCCAACATAACTCAACAAAGGTATTGGAATATTTGTTTGGTATTGTAGTAAAAAGTGGCCATACATGGATAATTGTGGGGATGTGTCTTTTTTTCCACTTTTCATTTTTTCGTGCTTGGTTATATGTCCAGTGCTTTGCAAGATCAATCAAACATATATGGTCAAGAAAAACAGGACGTATTAGATATGCATCAATGAAAGTGGATCTAGATAAGCAATTAGGTAAATCATAGAAGATTTGACGAAATATTTGACGACCAACATTGAGTTTGGTGAAGGTGCGGTTGCATGTGACAAGGGGTAATTTTTGGAGCATATGGCAAGTTTCTTGGGCACTTATGTCCCGATATACAATTGCTTCTGAGTGCAAATGTCGATAAGAAGTTGAGGCAAGGTTAGATAGATGTGATGTAGATGCAATTTTGATCAACATATGCTGGTAGGTCTCTGATCTCCCCTCTACTTTGGAAGCATATTTGGCAATGTATTTTAGAACTGCATGGCAAGAAAGGACTTGTTGGCAATCTGCATTTTCCCTCCATGTTTGGAGTATGTTAGGATTATGGATGTTTAGGCACTCATGATTGCATGTCGGGAGATATGTCTTTTGACCCATTTCATCAATGTAGAGTGGTGACTCCATTTTTACCTTCCAAGGGAATTTATACCTGCATTCAAGGGTAGCCCCTTTTCTACAAAGACATGTTTTTCTCATTGCACTTTGTATGTCTTTGAACTCAGTTTAAGAGTTGTTCATATTCCTCAAGTGGGTTGGATGAAAATATCTCCTTTGTATCTAGTAAGGAAGGGTCATCTTCAATGGATTGATGCATAGCCATTTGTGTGTCATGGTTTTGTCTAGGATTCCAGGCTGTCACATAGTTATCAAAGAAACTCTTTGCAACATAGATTTGAGTTGGGTCTTCCCAATGTAATGTTTCCATGTTTGGAGCATCAACAAGCCATAGAAATCCATGTATATGTGCAGAGCCATGGTGTTATCATTCATAACTATAAAAGGGATATGAAATGATTAGTAAAGAGAATTTAAATGTATAGGTTTGGTAGAGGTAATTTCAAATATTATACACTGTGTACCTGTACCAATAGTCAATTGCATGCATTTGTTTTTGTAGTATCTCCTCATGGAATATTGAAAACCTTTTGTGCAAATAGGAAGCTACAGTGTGGGGATGGTTAACAACATTGTTTGTACGCCAACGTTGGTGAAGGCTTTGGGTCAAGTGGCCTATTTTTTTTCATAACTGTGTGCAAGTCTGGCCACTTTGTGTCTGCTGCATTAAGAGTGAAAAACAAGGTTTGGCATTGAAGTTGTGTAATCATGTCTATTAGTTTGGTCCACCGCACAGTCCAAAATGTTATAGTTCCATGTAGATGTTCTCTGAAGCACATGACATGTTCTGGGAGTTTGTATGTAGGTAGTTATCAAAGAAACTCTTTGTAGCATAGATTTGAGTTGGGTCTTCCCAATGTAATGTTTCCATGTTTGGAGCATCAACATGCCATAGAAAGCCATGTATATATGCAGAGACATGTTCTGGGAGTTTGTATGTAGGTAGTTATCAAAGAAACTCTTTGTAGCATAGATTTGAGTTGGGTCTTCCCAATGTAATGTTTCCATGTTTGGAGCATCAACATGCCATAGAAATCCATGTATATATGTAGAGCCATGGTGTTTCCATTCATACTTGTAAAAGGGATATGAAATGATTAGTAAAGAGCATTTAAATGTATAGGTTTGGTAAAGGTAATTTCAAGTATTATACACTGTGTACCTATACCAATAGTCAATTGCATGCCTTTTTTTGTAGTATCTCCTCATGGAATATTGAAAACCTTTTGTTCATATAGGTAGATACAGTGTGGGGATGGTCAACAACATTGTTTTTATGCCAACGTTGGCAAAGATTTGGATCAAGTCGCCTATTTTTTTCATAGTTGCGTGCAAGTCTAGCCACTTTGTGTCTGGTGCACTAAGAGTGAAAAACAAGGTTTGGCATTGAAGTTGTGTAATCATGTTTGTTATCTCGGTCTGTCGCACGGTCCAAAATGCTCTAGTTTCACATAGATGTGCTCTGAAGCGCATGACCTGTTCTGGGAGTTTGTATGTAGGTAGTTCTTTGAGATGCACACGTAATTCTTGAATTGTGGTGGGTGTGTTATGATCTTGGCTTCGTTTGACAAAGAACGTAGTTGTTGCTTAACTTCGATGGCACATAATCAAATTGTAGAGGTAGTATCTGAAACGAGGATGACTACCAAATCTATTGTCATGGTATCTCATCAAGTGTATTGCATAGCTATCAAGTGGTACATTTTCCATGCGTGGTTGGCGAGGCAGGGCATCTCCAGTGGGGAAAAGAGCAGGAAATACCATGTCGAAAAGACCCTTTGTGTTATACTCATTGATTGGTGATAGGCCAATTGTCGGCCATTCAATTGTATTTGGTGGAAAGTCATTTGTAGTGTTAACAAATGCTCTTATTTTTTCCATCTCTCGTTGTGTATTAGGAAATTGAAAGGCAAAGGAAGACATTTGTTGCTCATATTGGCAAACATCATGGTGTTCTAAATCTGTGATATTTGTCTCTTTAGTGGGAGAAGGGAAAGTTTTTGTAGAGACAGAATGGAGGCGAGAGGAAACATTGGTGCGCTTAGTGGGAAGCAATGCAAGCGAGGTTTGGTCAATTTGGATGTCATTGTAATATTTGTCATTTTGCATCTTGTAGAGCAATGCATTGATGACATGAGATTTTATCACATAACAATCATAACATTTCCCCTTTCCTCCATGTCTCTTGACAACCAAGATATCTATATCTAAAAGGCAACGTGGTAGAAAAGTTGCTATGTGGACAATTTGTTGTGGAAAACTAATAGTGTGGCCATGATATTTGTATTGGCCACCTCGAGCATGCCTAACTTGCAAGATGGGGCTAACTCGAGCAATTAACATTTCCTCAACCTGTGTAAGTATTGAAAAGCTTGTGGATTGGTGGCCGGGGTCCATATTATTCCATTTGGAAAAATGATGACTATTGTTTTCTCTACGACAGCGAGTACAAATATGTCCATTTGGAGTAGGCGAGTAGGAATACCAGGATATGATTCCATACATGTAGTGCATGTATGTATGTTAGATAAGGCATCAATACGTTTTCAAAAAGATTGGGAAGCACGTGTATGGGATTGATGTTCTAGAACATGTGTTGGAAATTCCACACAAAGTTGGTTTTGGTTGATAAGTGAAGTCTCTCTAAGTCTCTCCGATTTTTTTATTTTATTTTCAGCATATTTTACTCGACATTTTTAATTTTGTTGGACCCTATATGTAGATAGAGGAGTGGTGATAAAGCTAGTAGTTTATGTATTAGTAGTGTCATTGTTCCATCTATGTCTTCTTCTTTTTTTAATTTCTATAGAATGAATTGTATGGCGTTGACGATTGTATAGATTTTTGTTGGGAAATTGAATTTGTGAGAGTTGTTCACATGTTGTGTTTGTTGTTGTAGTTTGGAACATTGGGGTTTGTTTTGCACCAGATGGAATTTCCTATAAGAGAAACAATAAAAAAAATTGTAGTTAAAACTCAAATTTAACATGTTTGTGTAAGCATATTCTAAAAATAGGTATACAAAAATAGATTTATTTGTTAAAATATGTTGTAAGTGAATGCATACGTTGGATTTCCTTTCATATAAATGTTATAACAAAGAAACATAACTTCAAAACAGAAACAATTTATATAGTGTGTATATGGACAAAAGTAGGGTAATTACAAGTTGGTGTTTGTAAGAAACAACCATAACACTTTTCAAGCACTATTTAGCCAACAATTCAGGGATCGGGATGTCCTTTTTTGGCTTTGCTATGTGATCAATTTTATCACATGAAATCATGATGCATTTGATTTGTTTTTATTGGAAAAGGTTTCCTCATGCACTACTAGTTTGAACAAGTAGCTATGAAAGAACAAATTTTCAAATATGTCTGCGATTTTTTTGGTATTTCCCTCATATTCATATAAGTTCTCAGTAGAAACACCTATAAGTTGTTTGGTGGATTATTGAAATGTTGTAACACTGGTTTTTCTTGTTTGGTCTTCAATGCTGAATTGGAAAATGTACCTGTATTCACATTCAAAAACATGTTGATTGCACCTTTGGCAATTCCAAACACCATCTTTAATAGGTGTGAGTTTTGTTTTTACACTTTCGATCTTTAAATGTAAGTAATCATGCAACATACCAACAATTGTATGTATTTAAATAAGTAATATTTTCCTCAACCAAAATGAATGTAGGGTTTGAACCTTTGCCAATTCCCTCATTCTCTATGTCAACCAAGTGTTTTTGAATGGAAGGGTGCCCTCCTGAAGCTCCATGTGCAAATAATGAGTGACAAGCTAGATTTGTTAAAGGGTTATCACACCATGCTCTCAATATGGCTTCTTTGAGAATAGGATTGATGGAAAGTTGGGATGTGAAGGTTGTAGTAATTGAGATCCTATTAAAGTCAGTCACTTTTCCTGCTTTGAGAGTGATTATTGGAAAGTTATTTGAGATAGAATATTGGTGTAAATTATGTTTGTTGCAGAAAACCCCCCATAATGTTACTTATATACTATAACCTAATATGTCTTTTAGTTAGAGTGTTATTTTATGTGTCTCTATTCCATTTTTTCTCATGATCATTGCTAAAGGACTAACAGAGATAGCAACTCCAATAATATCAACTATAGAGTTGTTGACTAAAGTTGGTACCAGATTAATAGGAGTGAATACAAAGTTGTGGTTTGATATTGAATGATCATCCTCTAAACAAGATTCAATGGTTGAGGTAATATCTAGAGTTATTTCCCAATCATCTTTTAAATGATTGAATTCCTTTTTTCCAAGCTTGATGTACCATTTTGAAATGATGTAAACTTTGCCATTGTCTATGGAAGGATGGAAATTTGTTGCTTGGATGTTGAAGCATGAAATGTGTATTTCACTATTTTTTCATCAATAACATTGAAGCTAAATACATGGCCAAGTCCTTTAGCATTGGTGAATGTGTGTAGATCCCTTTTTGAAAGAACTCTAACTTTTAGAGTCCATTCCTTTTGGGATGAATGCAAAGATGCAATAGGTGTAATTTTGGGGGCTGTATTAGAAGGTTTGAATGGTTGTTTTCAAGAAGAACTTACATATTTTATAAATGTTGGGGCACCAACAATGTCTTCTTGAAAAGTATGCACTTGGATTTCATGTACTATTAGAATCTTGTAGGAAAAGTAAAAACAATTTAAAATTAGCACTTGCATTATTGGTCACATAGTAGGGAATGTAAAATGTGGTTAATGTGTGTGATGCATGTGAAAATTTAATCAAGATAATAGTTGTATAAATTATAACTAATCTTGAGCGATGTGAAGAAGGTAAAGGGTAAAATCATGAAGTTGGGTAACACGTTCGTGAAAATCGGGTCTCAAAAATTCCTAGCGGAAATTTTTCGGCCGAAAAAATGTTGCTAGGAATTTTTTAGGCCAAAAATTTGCACATCAAATTGAACGGTGTCATGAAGGAGCCCTCGAAATTCATGTACAATGTTTTTCAGATGAATTATTTTCCTGTGGTAATCATATTTCAGCCGAAAGAATTTTCGGCCGAAATGTTTATTTTTAACGGATTCCGTTAAAAACTAGATTTCAGCTGAAAGAATATTTCGGCCAAAAACCTGAAAATAGGACTATTTGCAGGAAACTGCAAATTCTCTCCATCTTACTTGATCTTTCGAGGTAGATGACTCCTACAAATACTCAGAATTTAGTTTCAGAATTGATACCAATATTTTTAAAATCGAATCTACTTTCATTGGATATAATTTGTTTTCATTTTCATTGTTTTTATCTAATTTTATTTAATTTTATAAAAAAATCACTACATAATATTTTTACGTGAGATTATGATTCTGTGAAATGAAAAATCCATATCTCTAAAAATACACAGTGGAAAATTATGGAAAATTTATGGTGTAGGAAAACATGTGTTTAAAATTTACAATGTTTTCAACTTGGTCAACTTCAAAAAATTCTAGAAATTATAATATTCATCCGTTAGATTCAAAATTATAGTCATAATAAAATAGAGTCTCTGTATATTGTTGCAATATATTTTGTTTCTTAAAAACATAAGTTTAATAATAGATACATTGTTGTGGGAAAAAATAACTCATTATCATTCATTTCATGTTTAAGGAACATATTGTTAAACAATTGTCAAATTGACACATCAAATCTTAATAAAAAAAATTGAAAAATAGTCATTGGAAAGCTAACAAAATTCTTCACAAGTTTTGTTTTTACTGTAAAGTGAAATTCTAAATAAAAAAAATACTTTTGTATGTCGGAAGTTGAAGAACTTGTGAAAATACAATTTGGTTTCTCATAAAACAAACAAAAGTGTTACCCATCTTCATGATTTTACCCTAAAGTGAAAACATACTTGTTGTCTTCGATAGATCTACATGTGAAGTCTTGTAGTTCAACCAAGGATCTTTTCTCTATTTGATATGAAGTGAAATAGTGACAAAGTGTTGAGGAAAATAACCTTTGTAATGTATTGCCTCCATCAGATAGGACTACTGAATAACGATCTTCTAATGTTAAGTTGAAGTCCATAACTTGTATAATAGGGTTGAAAATAATTTCTCCATTTCCAATCCTTGTAAGCGAGTTTTTTGTCAACATAGATGCCATACCTTTGATATTTTGTAAACACAGTGGAAGTACAAGGGAACTGAAAGACCACATAGGAAAAAAATAATGAAGGATTGCATTAAGTAAAATATAATGGATACACATGAAATTAAAGGAGAATCCATAATGCAAGTAGAGGAAAACAATATGTGCTAAAGTATCACCATATTTCTTGATGTATGGTTGTAACTACTTGAACAACAATGGTTTATGTACTTTTGTAGCATTTAAGAAGGAACACCATGTACTTTTGTAGTGTTTAATAAGGAATAAACATAGACGATAGGAAAATAAAAACATGTCATAGTAGGAGAGGAAATGTAAAAGCTAAAAATGTAAATATTTTCTATTAGTTAAAAGAAGACATTTGTATGTTGATGATATGAATAATATTTTCACTATGGTAAGAATAACAAAACTTTAAAACTTTATGTTGATGATATATATGAATAAAGGGAAATAAAGAGAGATATACAGATTGAAAATGTTTAGTTACTTGGATGTTAGAGAAAAAAAAACATATATTTGCTTTAGTTTACTCTAAAATAAAATTGAATATTGATATTTAAAATATTAAAACATGTTTAGCAATTAACAAGTGATTGGTTTCAAAGATAAATTATGGAAGGAAATGAAAAATATTGTATAACTATTGAAAAAATGTAGATGACAATAAATATGTTACAACATTTGCATGAAATCCAATAGTTTGGATTACACTTTAAAGATAAGCATTACAGGCAACATGTAATCTATATATACAATTGTTGTTTACATGAGAAAATATGGAAATGCATTTCATATATATATATATATATATNAATGCAAGTAGAGGAAAACAATATGTGCTAAAGTATCACCATATTTCTTGATGTATGGTTGTAACTACTTGAACAACAATGGTTTATGTACTTTTGTAGCATTTAAGAAGGAACACCATGTACTTTTGTAGTGTTTAATAAGGAATAAACATAGACGATAGGAAAATAAAAACATGTCATAGTAGGAGAGGAAATGTAAAAGCTAAAAATGTAAATATTTTCTATTAGTTAAAAGAAGACATTTGTATGTTGATGATATGAATAATATTTTCACTATGGTAAGAATAACAAAACTTTAAAACTTTATGTTGATGATATATATGAATAAAGGGAAATAAAGAGAGATATACAGATTGAAAATGTTTAGTTACTTGGATGTTAGAGAAAAAAAAACATATATTTGCTTTAGTTTACTCTAAAATAAAATTGAATATTGATATTTAAAATATTAAAACATGTTTAGCAATTAACAAGTGATTGGTTTCAAAGATAAATTATGGAAGGAAATGAAAAATATTGTATAACTATTGAAAAAATGTAGATGACAATAAATATGTTACAACATTTGCATGAAATCCAATAGTTTGGATTACACTTTAAAGATAAGCATTACAGGCAACATGTAATCTATATATACAATTGTTGTTTACATGAGAAAATATGGAAATGCATTTCATATATATATATATATATATGAAGGATATAGACATGCTTACAAGTAGGAAGATCATGTTATACAAAACAAAGTAAAGTAATAGAAGATGGTTAGGTTCAAAATGTAGAAATAGTCATTGTCTTCAAATATGCCTTTAATGGCTTTTCGTTGAAATGTTTTTAATGCCTTGATTTTTTTTCTCTACTTGTAGCTACCTGGGTAGACCTTTCAACATGAGTTTTAAGATAGACCTCTCAGCGTCTCCAACAATGCCTTTAGTGGGTTTTAGTTGGTATTCTTTTGAGACCACGATTTTTTTTTCTCTAGTACTTGTACTCGCTTTAGTAGATTTGTCAACATGAGCTTTAAGACCATTTTGAGCTAAGCGATGTTTTGGTTCATGTTGTAATGCGTCTTGCATGCTATCATATATTATTCCAAATCCTTTATAAAATGAGTCAGTTTTATGAAAATAAGAGATGAATATTGTTTATGTATCAGAAATACTAAATTTTCTAGCAAGTTCTTCTTTCATCTCCAGTCTTGAAAGGTTCCCCCTTCCAGGATGAATAACACGGATTTGAAATTGTCTTATATCTAGTTGGAGGTAATCAACAAGATGTCGAATGCAAAGTGTATGTCGTGCTAGTGTGTTCTCCATTGCTATGTATGTTGATGATTTTGTAATGAGAAGATGTCTATCTGAAATATTCTCAAGAGAATATAAACATCATAGCTAGTTTTTTCTTGGAAATGTAGAAAATGTGGTTTTACAGTCTAGAGTTAAAGAAGAATATAAACAATTTCAAGCAAAACAACAAAGAATTTGGGAAATAATTAATTTGTAAATAAAAATATGGAAATAATTAATGTGTAAATAGAAATATGGTGGAGTGAAGTTGAGATGGAGTGGAATAAATATTTATAGATTTCCTAAAAGAAAAAGAACAAACTAATAGTGTTGGTAATGTTTATAAATATTCAATGTGAGCTAATTTAGATTAAAATGTATAGCCTAAGATGTATGATAATGTATATGATTGATGGTGGGTCTCTCGTTTAATGAGGTCAATGAAATGTCCATTGTTAGTCTACCATCAAACTTGGGATGTGTAAGGGGGGCTTCATAATTCCACACAACCCTTACTCCTGACGTAAGATAGTGTTTCTCACCCATCAAATTCTGAGTTTGAGTAGCCATGTCAAATGCTACTTTGTAATGTTTCCATCAATCTAACAAAGAAGAGTAAAATAACGAATATTTAGGTTCCACGTTGACTTAGGGAATATTGAAGAGTTTGCAAAAAGAGAACAAAGTATAGATTAAACATATATATATAAGTAATATAAGAAATTTTAACATATCATCATTTAATAAAATAAAACAAAGGATACTAAAGGAATATTTGAATTTATATAAACTATATTTAGCATTGTGAATAAGATAAAAACATGTAGAGTAAGCTATATATTTTTTTTTATGCTAGTGAATGAAAAAACTTGGAAATGATAATAGCAAGTAATTTTGAATTGTAAATATATAAAATATTGATTAATGTTGAAGGGTATATATATATATATATANAAGGGTATATATATATCAATGGTATCTAACATAATTATTTTTATCATCTTAAAAGAGGAAGAACAATAAATATATGAGACTCATGTCTCATTGTTGGGATCACAACACATCATGAAAAAGAAGGATCTTGGTAAAATGAAATGCAATTGATTTTTTAAGAATATATAGAGAAGTATTTATGTTGTAGAAATTTCCATAGTTCCAAGACGCACACATATTTGACCTAGTGATGGTTTTGTTTTTAAAGGCATGT
This sequence comes from Picea sitchensis, assembly GCA_010110895.2. Taxonomy (NCBI): domain Eukaryota; kingdom Viridiplantae; phylum Streptophyta; class Pinopsida; order Pinales; family Pinaceae; genus Picea; species Picea sitchensis. The sequence goes on along the minus strand of SNQJ01S0018663.1, from coordinate 161,502 downwards.
GAAAGGGGTGTTGTGTAGTACTATTAATAAAATGTATTCTTGTTTTTCACAGATAGAAAGAAAAGACCAATAATTAAGCAAAGTAAACTATCAACTATATATATATATATATATATATATATATATAATTTCTAGGTATAAGCATACATTCATTCTTAAATGAGCATGAAAGAAGAGAAACAATATTTTATGTGAAACATACATGATATCTAATAGATGTTTAATGAAAGGTTTGATATGTATTTGTGATGTTCTTGGATTACTTTGTTGGAGATTTCTTGAAAGTGAAAGAACATTGTGTCTTCAATTTCAATTTTCTATTATTATCAATTATATAAAGAGAATTGTATATAAAGAGAAATAATTTCAATTGAATGTGAATAAAAATATATATTTTTATGAATTGAAAATAAATATCATAATCTATACAACTCTTATTTATGTAGATTTGATTTTTTTAACTTAAAAGTAAATAATATATAAATTTAAATTTAAATGAATCATTTGTTTAATATGAAAAATTAACACTAAAATAATATAAATAATATAAATATTAATCATAGTCTCAAACAATATTAAACTCTAACAAATATTAACATTTTATATTAAAATAGTTATTAAACATTTCACCACAAGGTATCATGGAAATATTTTACACTAAATATTTTATATAATACATTTTTATTATTACTTAATAAAAAATACGAACAATCTAACTGTAATGAGTTAGAACACTTTCATAAATTAATAAAAAAAAAAATTATAACATTTTATAAAAATTAACTATATCATCATTTCTTTTATAAATTTTATTTATATATTGCAAATTATCTCACTATATTGTTTACCAAAAATATAAGATATTTTCCTAAACTATATATATTCCACTTCACCTTTATATCTATATATAATATACCACTTTGCTTTATTTATTTGGTTAGAGTACATATAACAATACTCCACAACTAGCTTAAGCTTAATTTGGGTCATTGTCTAAGCTAAGTTTTACAGAGTTTAATCAAGTTTTATAGAGTTTACTCGAGAATAATATGTTATGTTGTTGTAGGGACAAAAATTAAAATGAATATGTCGATGGCGATGAATATGCATGTTTCTTCACTGCTCTTTGTTTTAATTCTCCATGCCTCTCTAGAAATTGTTACCAATATCATTGCGCAGGAATTGCAGTAGATAGTTTTGATGTCTCTTGAGATGTTCATGGAAAATCTTCCAGACATGCCTACATTGAAAGGTTGTATGTTCACTCAAGATGGACCTTTGAAGGTGAGTGAGCTTCGGATTGGGATGTTTGAGAAAAAAATGGGTATAAATTTAATTATTTGATGCAAAATTATCTGTGACATGCTCCACATAAACAATCATTCAAAATTTCTTTAGATGTTAAATATTGCATTGCACTATCAAATACTGTGACATTATTAACAACAATGGATTTTGTTCTATATCCTCCAAAGTTAGCCTTCTAATTTTTCTCCTATCATTTCAGCAATGTCCAACATTTCTCAAACAAATAACGTGGTTATAGTATTAGCATTACAGATAGCCAGAGTTTGTATGTTCTAGGATTAAATTGAGTTTAAGAGTAATGTAACTATGGTTTTTTGTATAGCCATAGGGTCGAAAGAATCACTCAATATTTTTAAAGAAAGAACTGATGAGGCAAGAGTGCAGGCCAACAAAACGCTTGTTTTCAAAATTAATGAACGACCACAGTTTAATCGACTTTTTCTATGATGTGTGACCATGATTTCATATGCACCATTGGATGATGTGAAATAGATCCAACGACCAGCGTTAAATTCAACGCTACTCTAAACCTTCGACAAAATTCTTCGGGGTAAAAAGGAAATGTTTGTGATTGGGTTGAAAATTGCAACAAGAGACCACTAGGAAAATTAGACTTAAAGTACAATTCTTATGTGATGCAACTTGAAATCGACATCAAAGCGTTATTATATTATACTCCTTGCGTTCATTTTCATTATGGGTAGTGGGACTATTTCAAACAAGGTCTTTGAGGATATGAATGGTTGTTAGGAGGTTATTTTTTTGGTTTTGTATTAAAGAAGAGGACTCGTTTTGGAATTTGGAATATAATGGATCCCTAAGATATTAGAGATGTTTGTAGGGTATTGAGGATACATGAAGAGTTTTTGGCCAACAATAAAATTTCTCTTAGATCTCTTTTCAAAATGATGCATAAGATGGAAAGAAAGCAACTAGAGAAATAATAAGACATGATTATGGGTGTAACACACCCGACCCCTAAGTTCTCTTTTAAGGGGTGGGGCATCATAAATTTGTTTTCCTTAACTATGTTAAATCCTCCATTTGGGGTCTCTGTCACATTCTTCTCGTCCAAATATTTCCAACCATGGTCTCCATGCTCAAAACCGAGCTCAGAACTAGAAGATATACCTCTCCCAAGTTCCCCCGGTGTTCATTGTCTTCGGACTGCGCGATCCTATGCCACACGTCCACAAAACATCAATGGTTTTGATTTACTTTGGGACTATGTGCTTCGACAGATTCCCAAGTACTGATAACCGAAAACTTCCGAAGTGCAATCCTTCCGGAGTGTCAGATATTCTGACACTCGTCCTCTGATATTGACAGCTTAGGTGGACTCTGGGCCTTCAGGAGTTCTTGTTCCACTTTTATCTGAAGTGGCTATCCTTCGAAGGAACAGATCACATGCCACACGTCCCCAAACGATGGAAGGTTGAGATCCTCTCCGGTACTCCAAGCTTCGGAGATTTTCGAAGCACCAAGCTTCAAATCCTCCATAGTGGTTCTCCTACAGAGTTAACGATATACTAACATGCGTCCCGGTTGATGGATAGTTCATATCTCCTCTGATGCCCTATGACTTCAGGAGACTTCAACCATTTATGCTTGCTTCCTTTTGGTGTGTTAAACCTCCGGAGTATAGGCTCTGGTGCCATGTGTCCTTTATGATGGATGATCGAGAAAGGTCCCAAAGGATCCTTAGATCCATGGTCCACATTACTTCATGTCTCTGGTCTTCAGGGGGTCTTAACGTTACAACACCTTTGTCATCCTGAAGTGGTCAACGCCGAACTAAATACATAGTAGATTCGATGGTCAGGATAACTCCCGGGATTCCTTAGATCTACGACCTAGATTAACTTTAGGACTTCAGGGGATTCACCTCCTGTACGACGAATATACCCAATTTGTCGGACCCACGAAGTCCAAAGGTCTCGAAGGATTTACATTCCCATCCCTTCTCCATATTTGACAGTCATGAAGAGATTCAGCTCCTCCCGAACTAATCTCATCCATTCGTCTTCCAAACGAAAGGATCTTCCCTTTTGAGACTTAAATATCTTTATCCTTCCTAAGCTTCGTCGACTCTAAAATACTTAGGCACTTTGCAATATTTCTTCTAATCTTAACACTTAGAAGGATCTTCCACACACCCCTTGCACTCATTCATCACTATAGAACTTAAGAGGTTCTCGATCTCTACCCACCTCGCAGAGAGCCTGTGCATACATGCATTATCTCTCTTGAGCTTAATAGAATCCTTCCTCCAAGAGACTCAGAACGACTGGGAGAGTAGACATGTACGTGTGAAACTATGCCCAAGGTCGAAGAACTCATAGTTCATTTATTTTAACTTGAGCCACCACAGGGCTCAAGCATTTACGTGTATAAGTCAGATAATTCCCTACTTGCTTAAATACACAATCAGGCAAAATTAAAGGGATACAGTATAACCATTGAGAAAACATGCACATCCCTATACAAATCGTAGGATATCCAAATTTAATCTACAGATACAGTTCAATTACACAGGATATGAGAATACTTATCTATTATAGGTTGTAACCAACTAACTAAAAGTGGGTGTTCGCCTTTCCACCCAACCATAGGCTCAGAGGCATTCATTCTTAGCACTCTGGCCACCCCCATGCCAGGCCATGATATCACCAGGGAATTTATGCCAATTCTTAACAATCCTTTCTCTTTCATATCTTCTGTGACATTTATCAGATGCTTCCTCAGCATCAATATCGCGACCTTCTACTCAAGTTCCATTCTCTGCATACTCTCATAGATTTCTCTCTCTGTCATGGCCTCGACGAGGTTTTTCAGATGCTTCCTCATCATCAAGCTCATGACCTTCTGCTCTTTCTTAGCTGGTGATTTTCTTGCATTCTCCACTCTTCTCTTTATTCCCTTACATGCCTTGTACGCACATCCTTCCTTGATAAGGTTTCCTTTCTATCTGGTTCGTTCTGTCAAAAGGAAACTCATGTCAGTCTGGGTTTGCAGGACCCTGTGGTACTTTGGGCTGACATTTTGTAGCTATACCATGCTTCCATTCATGGGGGTGGTTGATTGTTCAACCACCGGTCCTTTCTTCATTAACTGATTCCTCCTTGGGAACCAGAGGAGTTTTGTTATCCTCAACAATGGAAATTTAGGGTCATACCCATAATGAACCTTCTCCATAGCTTTCACATTCTTTCCTCTAGTGATATCATGGCTAGTACTTTTAAGGCTTCACCCCCACAGTCAGTTATTGGAAATCTAAACAACAATGCATTTACATTGTTCACATTCCATAGCATGGTGATTATGATTAATGATTAATTACAAGCTAGGGGAAACAGGGGTGTTACAATCCACTCCCCCTTAAAAAGGAACATAGTCCTCTGTGTTCTTTCTCAGTAACACTTGTCATGCCTTTCTCATTCAGTTGTTTCAGAATTCTTGACCTTCTTTCTGGTCATGTCCCTTTTCAAACTCTTAACCTTTGTCACCTGCCTTCAATAATTTTGGGACAACAAGCATATTAATCACAATTTTATGCGGAAACATCTTACTGTTGTTCAAAATTCAAGAGGAAAGTTTCATAATCTAGCACAATACTTATCTGTGTAGTTTGTGGGTTTGCATCCACATGGTTGTCTTGTTATCCAGACTCACTATTTTTGTTTCCCGTACATACCCATTGTTTGCATGATACCAATCAATAGTTTACAAGATCTATCAGAGTCTCCTCTTCCTTGCGATCACTCACCCTCCAGGCCCAGGCTTGGGCATCCCCTTCTCTTCTATGTAGTTCCTTAGGTGATCCATATTGTCTTTCCAAGGTTTTCTCACACAGGAAGAATTCCAGAGACTTCATTGAGCCTTATAGTTGAGGTGTCCCTCAGACTTTCTCTGTTGAGGCATCCCTCCGGATTGTGTTACCTCAACACAACATATTCCAGGCGATCATGACTTATCACAGGGTTCTCATGTTTCAACTATGGCCCCTTTCATGCTTTTCATCTTGGCAGACTTCATCTGTCCTTTCTAGACAAATATTTTTGTCTCACTTGTATCACAGGTATACAAAAATTCATGAGACATCATCATAAATTCTAAATTTCATAATGTTATTACAAATATGTCACCCATAGATTTTCCAATTTCCTCATTTATTTTCATATCTGTTCCGCATGAAACCAGATTCACCAATTATGGGACTTCCCTTCTCATAGTATTTTGGCTCAACAGGCAATTTTGGTCTTCCTTATGGTCTTACAACATTGCCATATCCAAGACCCTTTGCTTCCTGCAATTTCAACATTCCTCAGCCAAACAAGTTGCTAATTCTCATGCACATTATATGTTCATTGCACATTATATGTTCATTGCACATTTGTAGTGGTTCAGAAACAATTTTAGGGCTCTTCACACTAACAATCAAATGCATTTGCTTCAAAGAAAATACCATTCCTTGTGGTTTGGCTTAGCAAGTAATTAGTCTTCCTTATGGACTTATAGTACTGCCATATCCAAGACTCTTTTCTTCCTGCACTTTCAACTTCAATCAATCAAACAAATTGTTAGTTTCCCATGCACATATATTTTCACTGCACCTTTATAATGTCACCACATACAATTCTTAACTTGTGCATGCTAACAATCAAATCACTTTTATCTATTCGAGGATATAAATAAAAAGGAAATGTCATTCCTTACACATGCATCCGTTCAGTATATCAACCTTTCCATATGCAATTCAACATTAAGTGAATTCAATCAATGTGCCAATGTCCATGGCCATGTTCACACATAGTGCACCCTTGCATCGATTATAGATTATCACTTTTCAAGTTAGGCACTCTTTCCAAGGTTTGTTGGAATTCAACCAACTTATTATCATATGGATTCGCTGTCCATAATTATTCTTTTAGTAGAACCATATTTTCTTCTCTGAATTGATCACATCCTTAAATCGCCATTCATGAAACTCAAGGTTTCATATGAATGCCTTTAAGAATTCCTTGATTGGTCAATGCATTCATGACATATCAGTTCATGAATTCTTCCAAGGATTACAAACAGTCTTTACTACCAGAGGTTCACACCTCCATCATTCAGGTTCTCCTTCCTTAATCATACCCTACTTGGGTATCCATGGCATATAACTGCCTTTCAAAAGTTCATGCATATAATTAAGACAATAAACTATTTCAGAAGGGTTTCTTACCAAATCCCTTCATACCTTGTGCCACATAGGCATGAACATTTTTATATCATTCCTTGGATGCTAACACCCTCTTTCTGATTTTTACCTCATCAACAATGCTTTATGGGGACTTTTATAGCCCTATCAACAATATTTCAACCACAGGATTCTCATGGTCATCCTCTGCTTTAGGTTTCCCATTGTTGGCACAAGGGAAGACCCAGGGTTCAATGCTTAACAACACACCAACAAAACCCCGATTATCGGCCCTTTCAGCAACACCTGTGAAGTAGGTGAAGTCTCACCCGAGGTAGAAGTAGGGAAGGTTACAAGACACAAGTGTTTGTAACCGGGCTGGGACACGATACTGTGAGAAGAGCACTTCAAGGAATATTTTTTTAATGCTTAGGAAGTGAACATGCATTAGTTTATTAACCTCATTAACACCGCATAGCATAATCGAAGACATATAAGCGCAGTAACAACAAGTGGTTATGCACCCTGAGCACTTAGCACTTGGCACTGTGAGTTTAATCTAGCATTCATTTACCCTTAATCATAAGTAAAATAATTAAGCAACAACATATATATTCATTACACATCATAATCAAAGAAATAAGAAAATGAATAACAAAAATAACATTGTACAAAGCAAACCATGAGACACCAGATATATGTGGTTCACCCTAGGGTGGGGCTACGTCCACAAACCGCTTTGCCTCTTTATTATTCGCCAAAATATTACATCCAATTACTTCTGTGCACTAAGACACAGAGTCAAACTTCACACAAGACAGGATATCTGTGCACTAAGCACTAGATCCTCCTTCTTTACCTTCCAAAACTATATCAAATGCACAAAGCCACAATCTCTTATCAAAACACTTAGCACCTGCTCCACACTTAGAATCACAAGCACTAAGCACATTCATAGTCAAGAAAAAATCCTTGACCACTTACATTCCTTCGCACAGAGCTACTTGATTCTACACTACATTCCTCTTTATTTATACTTTACAAAATATTACAATAAGGACTAAATGTGGGGAAAATCCATGGGGTGAAATCCCATAAACTCATTACAAAAACCAGAGGGACCCTTACTGGGTCCACATAACCCTCAAAATAGGTGAGATCCGCGATCTCAACTCCACCTGGGTGCTCCTACTTTGACCAATGTGTCGAAGTCCAAAATGTGGGCCCAAACCTCTAAAACTGACCAAAGTTTCCCCAAAACTTGGTCGAGGGCCAACGGGCCCCCAAAACTCACTTGTGACTCATCCCAAGTCACTCAGGTCTAGACAATGCTGCTTCAAAAGCCTCAATATTAACTCAAGCTGCTTCGACTTGCTGCCTCACCTGAGCCTCCTTCTCAGCAAGCTCCTAGACTGTCTGCTCTGTAACAGGCCCTTCCAGGCGTTGTTCTATTACTGCAACAACTTGATCTAACTTTGAACCCTATCCATTGATCTCCTCAAACACCTTGCAAGCTTCGTCCTACGCATGTTGTAACTTATGTGTTACTTCCATCACCTTACCCTGGAGGGAAATGATCTGTTGTTGTATTGTGCATTGCTCCTAGGATCTCTTCATCCTTTCCACTACTGTGAGTAGCTTCATCTGCACCTGCAATGAAAATTCTTGTTGTTGTGCCTCCTGTAACTGAGCCTCTAGTTTCTTTAACTCTGGATCCTTGGTGAGGCATTCATATGTCTGGGAGATTCTGTCACTCAATTGTTTATATGTTGAGGTGAGGGATTTTATACTTGCTGCTATGTTTTTATCAAACTCCTCCCTCTTGTCACACACCTCCTACGGGGTGCTCAACACTGTTCGGGCCTCCAGTTCAACTATCCTATCTTGAAACTGTTGGAGGGTCTCTGTGAGCTTCACTACTTGAACTTCGATAGGATCTTTCTCCTCCTATACCAAGCCTGGCACATCACTTTTTTCTTACTAGTTCTTTGACCACGACTTTCTCTACGAGAAGATGTTATTTTTCCTTCTGTAGCTAGTCTTCGCGAGCTTTTTTTTCCTTCTGTAGCTAGTCTTCACGAGCTTTATTTTCCTCCTGAAGCTTCTCCTGAAGCTCTTCTTTCTCTCTTTCATAGGAAGCTACATTGTCTTGTGATGCTCGTAACTGTACTAGGACTTCGTGTTTCTCCTTTTGTAAGGATTATGTAGCCTTCTCCTTATCTTCCTGAGCTCTCTGGAAACAAGCTTATGTTTCATTAGCAAGACTTCTTAGCTAGACCACTCTTTCAATGATCATTTCTCTTTGTTACCTTTTGTATGCCTTCAAACCTGCCTCCAATACTTTGACCTATTCTAGAGGTACTCCTTTTGTTCACACAAGGGAACAAGGGCAGACCCAGGGTTCAACGCTTAACAAATCACCAACAAAACCCTGAATATCAGCCCTTTCGGCAACACCTGCGAAGCAGGTGAAGTCTTACCTAAGGTAGAAGCAGGGGAGATTACAGGACATAGGTGTCTATAACCAGGCTGGGAAATGATACTTAGATAAGAGAAATTTGCAAAATATTTTGTTAACTCTTAGGAAGTGAACATGCATTAGTTTATTAACCTCATTAACACTGCAGAGCATAATTGAAGATAGATAAGCACAGTAACAACAAGTGGTTATCTACCCTGAGCACTTAGCACTTAACACTATGAGTTAAATCTAGCATTCATTTACCCTTAATCATAAGTAAAATGCTTAAGCAACAACATATATATTCATTACACATCATAATCAAAGCACTAAGCAAATGCATAACATAAATAACACTGCACAAATCAAACCATGAGACACCAGATATATGTGGTTCACCCCAGGGTGGGGCTACGTCCACAAACCGCTTCACTTCTTTATTATTCACCAAAATCATACATCCAGTTACTCCTGTGCACTAAGCCACAGAGTCGAACTTCGCACAAGATACGAAATCTATGCACTAAGCACTAGATCCTCCTTCTTTACCTTCCAAAACTAGATCAAATGCACAGAGCCACAATATCTTATCACAACACTTAACACCTTCTCCACACTAAGCATCACAAGCAATAAGCATAGTCACATTCAAGCACAAAGCCTCGACCACTTACATTCCTTCGCACAGAGCTACCTTCTTCTACACTACATTCCTCATTATTTATACTTTACAAAATCTTACAAGAAGGCCTAAACATGAGGAAAACCCATGGGTCGACATCCCATAAACCTATTACAAAACCCAGAGGTCCCCTTACTGGGTCCTCATAACCCTCAAAATAGATGAGATCAATGATCTCAGCTCCGCTTGGGCATTCCTACTTCAACCAACATGTCGAAATCCAAAAAGTGGGCCAAAACCTCCAAGATTGACCAAAGTTTCCCCAAAACTTGGTCGAGGGCCAACACTCATCATTGGAAACTATCTTCCTCAACAGATCCAATTCCTTTCTATACATAACATGCATCATCATATTTACAATTACATTAGTTTTGATATTAAATAAAATGCATGTGTCATAACATTCAAATCCATAAAACCTCTTCACAATGTCCTAGCATATTTTTATGCACTTCATCACATTATCCCTAATGTTTCCATGAGTGCAACACAAACATATATTGATTGTTTCTACAACAATACAACCATCATCACTATCGTGTCAAAACCTTTTACTTTCATCAGTGTGCCAACTTTCTCATCCTAGAGAAAACATAATAATCAACAAGGAAAGAATTGAGGGCTCTCCCCTTCTTCCAATTATTTCTACACCGCCTGGGAATTTTCAACCCAATTGAGTTATCTCTAAGGCCTCACTGCCTTTTCTTAATCATCACTTCAACCAAGCCTATTCATTCAAACATACTCATTTACTCATTTAATCATACTCAGGGGGTTTATTTTCCTTTTACCATCTGTATTGGTTTCCAAAAATGGTCTTTTAATCCTACGGTTATGTTACACAATTCAAGGTTCTTATGGTGATAAAAGTGTTCCTCCTTTTCTCCCCCTTTACTTATGCAATCTACTTCTTATTGTGATCTTTCTTCTCTTTTCTTGAGCAACCTCGATTAGGCTCACCCTAACTCTTAGGATACTTCATCATGATTTAATAGCAAATCCTTTTGTTCATAATGAATCATGAACCTGTGCATCCTGCACGTTACCATTTGGTTATTAGAATGGTCAAGACTCATTATTAGTCTTCTAGTCATTTCATGATGTTTTTCATAATGTATTCCATGATTATTATTATTATTATTATTATTATTATTATTATTATTATTATNTATATATATATATATATATATATACAAGCTTGTAGCTCGCTGCTTAATTCTCAACAGTCAATAAGGTTGTCACTGTGTTCTCCTGACAGATTCTTCACATAGTTCCTCCATAGGGAACTCCTTCAATATGAAAATTCCTTATTACATATCCTTCACTATCTGTGATAGTCTCAACCTTGAGTTGGCTTTAGTTGGGTACCAAATATTTTGTAAAGAATATGAACATGCATCTTTGTCATGCATCCAAATTATGTATCCACACATATTCTAGTTTTGTTAACTTACATCCATGATGTGCTTAACCATATGCATAATCATAAGCCTGTGTGTGGTTGTCATAGGTATATTTCTCAGCCCACATACATCTCTATTTTAAAATTAGTCAACTCATGATTGTTCACAATCATTCTCATGTGACCCTCAAGGTAGAATCAATTTCCTCTTATCATCACAACAGAGCATCCTTGCTCATCCACTCTTTATTCTATTTATACTAGTCTTTATTGAGGAAATAGAGCACATTCCCCTTAAGCTATCATTCAAATAAAAAACTTCATGATTCTTCAAAATGGAGTCAACCATGCATTCATGGTATTCACTTAATCTTGGCAAGCGCAATTCTTGCCTTACATATCACTCATCAAGGCAACCATATTGTGCCTTTAGTATATATTTATCCCTACATCATGCATGAGCACCACTTGCACATTTAATATATTTCATACCTTATTGGTATTAATATCAGTATTCATGTCAAGAATCCTCACAATGCATTAACCATGCATTCAAACACATACAAACCTAACCAAACATTCATCATGCAAGATCATTGCATGCACCCCTTCCATGTCATACATGCACATGGACATATCAGACTTCCAAATCCTCCTCCAAGGATATTGTTTGCATCCTTATGTCAAGCCTCATAGAAACACTCGACACTGAAATTCCCTCTCAATTGAGAGCTTGTATTCATTCACAAGATATCCACCTAACATTTTAACATACATAGCCATAACTATGTTTCCCTTTCTATGTGATAACAACTAGCAAGAAAACACTCTTGCCTCAACTTTCACGAAAACATTACCCAACTTATAAATACAATATGGGCAATTAAAACCATGCCCAAGGTAACAGGACAACCAATTTGGCTTCCAAATGGTCTTGATCAACAGACCTTCCAATCAAGGCAATCCTTTTCTAGATTCCCTTCACTAGGGTCCAACTATATCTATATGGCTACCATCCACCACTGGATGTCAATCTGACCCATTGGGCTTCTAGAAGTGCCCCAATACTTCCTTTACCACATTCATGATCAACATTTAATCAACCATTTTACCTTAATTATAATAATTTTTCAATGTCTAATAACATTTGGACTATTCCCTTAAAGTCCAAATGCAATTTTGAGTTATATTACTTACTAAGTATCCTAGCTCAGAAATTCAGAGTATCTTTACGTCAATATCAATCTTAACCATTACACCTAGAATTATTCTTTCTGTTCAACAACAATCAGGGACAAAGGACACTCTCCCCCTCCCACAGGAATTTTGGCATATTAGTTTCCTATCCACCAAGCAAGGGAGGCTTCTATGATTTCTCACTCAATCACTCTATATTTATACATCTTTGTTTATCAGCTTGATTAGGAAAAACCCTGCCCAACAATTCCGGTACACAGAAAAAAAAAAAAGTGTTTCCCAGTTCCCTTCGAAACTCGAGGGTTGTACATGCTTTCCCTTTTCATAGAATGGTTACCAGACTCATTCCTTTGAATGTGAGGGATTATACACATATACAAGGTTTAATCCTTCACTAAAGAAGTAATTATCACTGCTACAGTTCCTTTCCATCTGTCCACATCCAAGTATTATTATTATTTCCCATTAGCATAATCCCACTCCTGTAGGATCGACTATCATTTCCCAAAGAGATGATAGGATTCCTTGCCATAGACTAGCATGATTCAATCTTGTTGGGTAAAATCCCAACTGCATTTTAATCTACATCCTTTTACTCAAGGAACTTATGCACAAATTTTAGGTTTGGGAGTAATATTCTTCACAGGATCATCTTAGCCTTGGTAACCAAATCTTATGACTATACAACAACACATACAATTTCACAATGAAGTCATCTTCTTTATTTGGAAACGCTAGAAACACATAGTGTAGATTTCCAAAGCATATATAAAAAACAACAGGTTTCATTCTTCTCTTTGGTAGGGGTTTTACTAAAACTATTAGGAATGTGGTAAGATAGGGTGTTACCCCTTAAATTCCTCCAAAAATATTTTCATACAACTCGTGAATGAGCCCAAGCATGCCAAGTGTTGTTGTCGTGCTCTGATACCAATTTGTAACACACTCGACCCCTAAGTGATCTTTTAAGGGGTGGGGCATCATAATTTCATTTTCCTTAACTATCTCAAATCCTCCATTTGAGGTATCTATCACATTCTTCTCATCCAGAGATTTCCAACCATGGTCTCCATGCTCAAAACCGAGCTTAGAATTGGAAGATATACCTCTCCCAAGTTCCCCGGGTGTTCATTGTCTCTAGACTATGCGATCCTATGCCACACTTCCACAAAACATCAATGGTTATGATTTACCTTGGGACTCTGTGCTTCAACGGATTCCCAAGTACTCACAACCGCAAACTTCTAAAGTGAAATCCTTCTGGAGTGTCATATATTCTAACACCTGTCCTCTGAGATTGATGGCTTAGGTGGACTCTGCCCTTCGGGCCTTCGGGAGTTCTTGTTCCAATTTTCTCTGAAGTGGCTATCCTCCAAAGTAATATATTGTCTTCCACACACCCCAAAATGACAGACGGTTGAGATCCTCTCCACTACTATGAGCTTCGGGGATTTTCGAAGCACCAAGCTTCAAATCCTCTGGAGTGGCTCTCCTCCAGAGTTAACGATATACTGACATGCATCCCAGTTGATGGACGGTTCATATCTCCTCCATCTCCTTGTGACTTCAGGAGTCTTCAACCTTTTACACCTACTTCCTTATGGTGTGTTAAATATCTAGAGTACAGGCTATGGTGCCACGTGTCCTTTATGTTGGACGGTCGAGAAGGGTCCCGAAGGATCCTTAGATCGACAGTCCACATTACTTCGTGTCTCCGGTCTTCGGGGGGTCTTGACGTTACAACACCCCTATTGATCCGAATTTATGTAGGAATGCAACATAATACAAATAAACATGAATACAAATATGTAGTGTAAATAACACTTCATTTCATTAGTATCAAAGAACTGAAATTTGTTTACAGACAGAATGGAAATAAACTAGCTAGGGCATTGGTAGCTTATCTCTGACAAGATATGTGGCGGATATAGGCCAATGAACTCTGTGCTACAATGAGGCTTGAAGGCCTATATATTATTTAGAAACAATGGAAACCCTAAAAATCCAAAAACCTAACCCTAGGAGATGAAATGCCAGAATATGGGCCTCGTCAGGGTAAATTTGTGCATCACTTTTCCAGGGTCGTAACTTTGGCATACTATCTCCGTTTGATGCACATGATACATTGTTAGAAATATCTATCTAAGGACTACACTACTATCAACAAATGTCAATTCCAAAACATATCTATATTTTTTGAACGTTTGATGCCCAAAAAATGTCATTTAGGGCCTCAAAACGACTCCCAAAGTTCAAGACCTGAAAAACTGCCAAAAATAGTAAATTGTGCTACAATTAAGGAAAATGAAAAAAATGAAAGAAACAAATGGTGGGGGTCCAAGTGGAATAGGCGGGTGGCCACCAATATCCACCTAGATCATTCCTCCCCCCTTAGGAAGCAATGGTCCCCATTGCATTGAGTTCCTCCATGAGATGAGGAAACTTCTGCTGAACTTGGTCACTGGTGAGCCACTTGCCCTGGTGAAGGAGTTGGTCTGCTTTGAAAACTCAATATAGTTGGATCCTCTATTGGAGGGTGTTCTTGATTTGTGTGTCCATAATCCAATCAATTGTGTCCACATTGAACACTAGGTGCAGACCAAGGAATGGTGGAAGACTGAGCTCGAAGGAATTTTCCCCTACAACCTTGTTGATGGTGTATGGCCCATATCAGAGTGGGCGAATCTTGCGGTGGAGTCCAGCGAGTCGCTCCTTCTACAAATGTAGCCACACTTTTCCACCCACATGGAAGTTGTGTTGCACCCGATGTTGATCATGTCCCTGCTTGTACTTAGCATTGGCTCTGTCCAATATGTCATGAACCTATTGTAGAAAGTGTTGAATGTGCTCAATGAAGCTATTTTCCTTAGAAGCTTCAGACTGTACATGAGCCGAATCAACTTGAGTAGGTGCAAAGGGCATGGATACATCATTGGGACATAGTGGTTGGAATCCCAAGCCCACCTGAAAGGGGCTATGACCAGTTGAGCTGTGGAGGGCCTGATTATAGCTATGTTGTAAATAGGGGAGGCTTTCATCCCATGTGCATGGATGATTTGAGTTGTACGTGCGCAAAATGTGTACGATCATCCTATTGACGACCTCTATCTGGCCATTAGTTTGGGGATGGAAAGCTGTGGACTTGGTGAGCTTGATGTCCAGCAATGACCAGAGGCTAGACAAAAATGTACTGAGGAACCTGTTGTCTCGATATGAGATGATAGACTGTGGGATCCCAAAGTGTAGCCACACTCGTTCAAAGAAGAGTTTAGCAGTTGCTTCTACTGTGATATTCTTCTTGCAGGCTGCCATAATGGACATCTTCGAGAATCTGTTGACGACCATGAAAACACAGTCGTTTCCATGCTTAGTATAAGGAAGGCCTAACATGTAATCCATGGAGATGGATTCCCAAGGTCGACTAGGGGTAGGAAACGGAGTATAGAGGCCTTGCTTCTTGATGGTCGATTTGGAAATGGTGCAGGCAATGTAGGATCTAATGTACTTCCTGACATCTTGTTGAAGGTTTGGCCAATAGAAATACTTCTGCAGTACTGCCACTATTTACTCGACCCCGAAATGCCCAGCGACCCAACTGTAGTGCGCAAAGGTGTCCCAGGTGACATAGTAGGGCATCCTAGAGGTGAAAATTTGGAACTCGGTTACCCTCCAAGAGAATCTTGTATGTGTGGCCAAATTCTGGATCGCTCTAATAGAGAAGAAGCCAATTAGAATTCTCATGCCCACAAGAGTTGAGCACAGTGTTTATCGCCACGATCGATGGTCGGCTGAGGAAGTTTGAAACATTATTGGTGCTTCCCTTCTTGTACTTGATATTCAAATGAAATTGTTGCAGATATGTGGACCACTTCTGATGGTGATCATTCTACAACTTCCCTTGTGTCTGTATGAACTATAGGGGTTGGTGATCTATGTGGATGATCACTTCCTTCCCAAAAATTTAATGCTTCCATTGTCGGCAATCCTGCACAATGGAATACATTTCTTTGTCATAAGTGGGACACTTTCTAACTGTTTCGGACAGTGTCGCACTGTGATATGCCACTGGATGCCTTTGTTGAGTAAGAATTTCCCCAATATCATAGTCAGAGGCATTTATCTCGATCTCAAATGGTTGTTGCAAGTCTCGTAATGTGAGCACTGAGGCACAATAGAGGCGATGTTTCAATTCTACGAACGCCTTCTATTGAGATTCTGACCAAAAGAATTTTTATTTCGCTCCTCCCTTGGTGACTTGACTCAAAGGCCAAGTGATATGAGATAATCCCAACATGAACCTATGGTAGAAATTAGGGAGACCCAGAAAGCTGTGAAGCTCTGTTAGAGTGGTCGGGGCTGGCCAATTCCAGATGACTTGGATCTTGGTTGGATCCACATGCACCCCACTCTCATCAATAATGTATCCCACGCTCATCAATAATGTATCCCATATATGCTCATCAATAATGTATCCCATGCTCAACAATAATATATCCCAGATACGCTAATCAATAATGTATCCCAGATACTGAATCTGACAACTTGTGTTTTCGCAGTGTTTGGAGTACCTATTGGATGTGGTGGAGGTGCTCTTGCCAAGTCTAGCTAAAGATCAGGATGTCATCCAAGTACACTACTACAAAAGAATTTTGGGAATGGTTGCAAGATGTCTTCCATCAGCCTCATGAAGGTTGCAAGAGATTTTTTCAACCCGAAAGGCTTGACCAACCATTTGAAAAGGCCCTCATTGGCTTTGAAGGTAGTCTTCCACACATCGGACAATTCGATCAATACCTGGTGATACTTGGACTTCAAGTCAATCTTGCTGAAATATTTTTCCCCTTCAATTTGGTCCAGAAGTTCATCAATTCGTAGGATCGAGTGCATATTCTGGACAGTGATCTTGTTCAGCGCTCGATAGTCAATACAAAGTCTCCAAGTCCCATCCTTCTTCTGCACCAACATGATCGGGCTCCCACAGGGAGAAAACTTGGATGGATGTGACCTTTTGCAGAAACTCCTGGATTTGCCTCTTGATTTCATCGTTCTCCATAACAAAGTGCCAATAGATCGGTCCATTGGGTAGCGACACACTTGGGGTCATATCGATGGTGTGCTTGACCTGACAGTGCAGAGGCACCCCTGTGGATGAGGTGAAGATGTCCCAATACTCCTGCATGACTTTGTCCATTTTTTTTGTCATGCGGAGGAGCCCTTTATGGAGGTCGTGGCCATAGTCTTCTTCTTTCCCTAAGGGCAAATCACCAGGAAAAAAAATTTCCCGGTTTTGGAAATGAGATTACTGCATTTTTTTGTAGAAACCAAAGAGATGGCAGTAGGCGGTGGTACCTCTGGTATCCTGTACAACTTATTTCCCTAGGTAACAATAACAGCGCGAGGTCGGGACTCATACACAACATGTCACTTCCACAAGTATGGTTGGCCTAATAATACATCACAAACATCAACAGGAGAAATGTCACATAATACCTCATCGGTGAAGGGCTTGATGTTGTAGGGAAGGCGACACTGTTGGATGACATGGAGATCCCATCCTTGGTGAAGCCACCCGATGGTGTACAGATGTGGGTGTGTTGTGGTTTGCAAGCCCAACCGCTTCACGACCTCCACTAAAATGAGGTTCTTTTGGCTCCTAATGTCGACAATGAACTGTTGCGGAGAACCCTTTACCCACATATGGGAGTGGAAGAGACACTCCTCTTCCTCTGGATCTTCTGATTCTTCCTTTTGGACCCTCATGGTGGCAACGATGGTGTTGGGATATGCATCGGTAATCTTCCTCCCTCTATCATTCTCCTTCTCGGGTTCTAATTCACTGTCAGAGCTTGCATCTGATTCAAAAGCCCTCATCTCGACCACCAATGACTGTTTGGCCCGAAACTCACTTGTGTTGTGAGTGGAGCTCTTATGGAACTCACACTACTTTCCCATGTCCCTCTTCGGCTTCACGGTGTTTTTATTTGCTTGCGGCTTTGGCAGGTTGTCTTGAGTCATCGTGCCTTGGCTTTGTCCTTTGTTTTGTGGTTTGGGGGCACCTTTCGCTTGCTTTTGATTTGCATATCCAAAGTATCACTTCTTCTGTTTGAATTTATGATCAATATTGGCAGCATATCGATATGTCGTACCAAGCGAGGAGATGTCAAGGAAATCCATTTCCTCCTGAATCTATTTTTGCAGACAACTGCGGTACTTCAACAACAAATGTTTCTCTGAATCTTTGATGCCCAACTTTGTGCGCAGGGTATGGAACATATTCGTGAGCTCATGCACATCTTGATCCCTTTGCTACCGCAACATAGTCCATTGTATGTACTTGTCCTCATAGCTCCCCATGGGATAATATTGTTCCTTGATGGAATCTCAGAAATAATTCCAAGTGGGTACGACCAAGAACAAAGAGGGTTCCTCCTTGTCCTTTTTCTCACAGTAGTTTTCCCACTAGTCCTTGACATGGGGGGAAACTTTGAGCAGTGAAAAAATAATCTTCTCCCTATCGGAAAAGTCATGAACCGAGAAATGTCCTTCTAATAGATTCAACCATCTATCTATAGCATCTGCATCTATTTGGCTATCAAATATGGGAATGTCAAAGTTTACTTGTACCTTAAAAGGGGTTCTTCCTCTAGAGGTGGTTGTTGGATGCAGATACGCCGCCAGTGGGAAATCATTGAAGAATCTAGGAAAAGTTATCCATCATCACTGTAACACCCTGTTTCCCCCAAATTTGTAATTAATCCTAATACAAGAATTACCATGCTAAAGCATGATGAAAATTTGAATGTATTATGTGAATGGACCTTATGAAGAAGGTTGATAAATGTAAATAACATTATGAATTTATTGCAGGACTGTCGATGAGGTGATGTGCATAAAAAGAGACCACGATGGCGGTGGAAGGCACCTGAAAAGGTGGCGTTAACTTCCACCAAGAATTAAATACCGTATTTGGACTCCACTATCCCGGAGAACCAAAAGCGTCTCGATGAGGGATGGGATGGTGAACCGCCCATCTGTAGAGTCATCAGGCCTGATCAGTGCGAGGGAAATCGCGCCACAGGCAAGCTCGCGGATAAGGCGTATGGCAGAGGCGATTGAGGGGGCAGACGCGAGGGGAACTCTGGCATTACACAGAGTGAGTGATAGCAGAGAGAAAGGATTGCAACCTTCACTCCTGGTCACTGGCAGACAGAGAGACGCAGTCTCAGAGCATCGTGGTCTCATCTCGGGGGTGGCTAGTGGTAAATCTATTGGGATTCGCTGAGCCTACAGTTGGGTGGAAACGATCACCCCTATCAGCAGTTGCACCCACTTCTGAAGTTATTTTTGATAAGTGTTTTGTTCATATTGCATCTTGAAATTCATATGCTGATATATATGCTCATAAACTGTGAAATGGTGATCAATTACAGTATAAGAATGTCTGTGTAGCATTTTGATAAGTAATGTTAGATATATGCTTATAACAAAAAGACCACGCATGGCTTCTGCTGATAGATAAATTTAATTTGGCATGGGTCAAACTAAGATAGGCTTCCAGCCCGTTCCGGGGAAGTTGTTTACCCATATCTACCTTTGGAAATACCCCAGTATAGATCTCTTCTCAGAGATTTCCTCCTTAGAAAGGTTCACCAAGAACCCAAAAAAAGGACTTGAGCGCACAAGTCTTTTTAACCCTGTACAAGGAGGAATGACCCTCTTAAGGTTCCAAGGTAGCAGCGTAGGGATGAGTAACAAATCGACGGATGAGATCCTGTCGGAAGACCCATGGTCATTCATGACCATTAGATTGACGGAAGTAGTAAGAGCGTCATACCTCTGGTTTCTTTTCCACCTATATTTGTGAATAGCGAGGAAATCGGGATCGTAGGTTCCCCAAGGTCCATGAGAACATTTGGACCGTTGATCTTTCCACATCCATGAAGTAGTGGAAGAGTGCGCATGGTGGAACAGATCTAAGTCGTCAGATCTTGAGCAGACACCCGTCAGCCGTTGGATCGGGAGAAGATGCCTGGAACTTAAGTCTCTGGAGTGTGCACAAAAGAACAGATCTGGGCTATCAGATCTAGGAAAAATTACCCAACAGCCGTCAGATTGAATAGAAGTGGCACGAGGTTTAGCCATCGGGATATTCAGCATCGGTAAATCGGAGTTCTTGAGGTCGAAGGAGTTGGGACATCGTAAGTCTTGAAATCTCGACGAAATCATAGTCGTCCGTCTGTGAGGATGCGTGGCAGAGATCCAGGCCATCAGGAAAGTCTCAACAAGGAGGCCGTACATCAGAGATTGGTTCATCGGGATATCGGAGATCCCAGTGACAAGTCATATGCACACTTTGGAATCATGGAGCACGAAACCCCGATCAATGGGGGATAGCTGTCAGCACATCAGGGCTGAGGGAAGGGCCACAGTGGAGGCCAGTTGTCAGTGTAGCGGAGAATTTGGATTCGAGGAGTCGGGAATCCCGTGGATGTATGTATTGTGGTATTGAAATCCCTGTAGCCCCAACGAGGGATAAGAGTGCGGTCACGGGGATCATAGTCATGTGAGCTAGGACTCTAGCTAGGAGAGCTAGCGTGTAAAAGGGCGCATCGAGATTCGAGGAATTGCGAGTCCCATGGGCGAATGTATTTTGACATCGCAAACCCCGAAACCCCAATGAAAGGGTATGACTGCGGTCATATAGAGGGAGGTCGTGTGGACCAAAAGGTCTAGTCTAGGGGACTAGTGGAAGCTGACGTCATATCAGGATATCGGGGATTCTGAGGACAAAATGTTTATGTATTTCAATGTTGTGATACTCGAAACCCCGATGGACGGAGGGGATTCCTTCGGAGGATCTCTGGGTCCGTAATGACCGTTGGATGTGGAAACAAGACGTTAACTTAAACCAGGATGTGGTTATGCTTTAGGATAAGCGGTGAGCATATCTGGATGGCCAGAGTCCACCCACCCGGATCTACGGCTGAGAATGGATTCCGGAGCCCCCTTTTCCATTATGCCTTTAATTGTGGAGGGGGGGTCCAGAATAGTGTGGCCTGTGAAGTGGGGCCCCTCCCTGTCATAAAGTCCACCGTGTCGCGTTTCCCTCTCGCCACCTGTATTACACCTAAATGTGCAACGGGGCTTGATCCCATTGGCGGTTCTCTACCCCGTTGAAGATGCCTGGAACTTAAGATGCCTCGGGAGAAGATGCCTAGAACTTAAGTCTCTGGAGTGTGCACAAAAGAACAGATTTGGGCTGTCAGATCTAGGAAAAATTACCCAACAGCCGTCAGATTGAATAGAAGTGGCACGAGGTTTAGCCATCAGGATATTCAGCATCAGGAAATTGGAGTTCCTGAGGTTGAAGGAGTTGGGACATCGTAAGTCTCGAAATCTCGACGAAATCAGAGCCGTCCATCTGTGAGGATGCGTGGCAGAGATCCAGGCCATTGGGAAAGTCTAGAGAAGGAGGTCGTACATCAGAGATTGCTTCATCGAGATATCAAAGATCCTGGTGACAAGTCATCTGCACACTTTGGAATCGCGAAGCGCGAAACCCCGATCAGTGGAGGACAACTATCAACACATCAGGGCTGAGGGAAGGACCACACTAGAGGCCAGCTGTCAGTGTAGCGGAGAATCGGGATTCGAGGAGTTGGGAATCCCGTGGACGTATGTATTTTGGTATTGAAATCCCCGTAGCCCTTACGAGGGATAAGACTACAGTCACAAGGATCGTAGTCATGTGAGCTAGGAGTCTAGCTAGGAGAGCTAGCGCGTAAAAGGGTGCGTCGGGATTCGAGGAATCATGAGTCCCGTGGACGAATGTATTTTGATATCGCAAACCCCGAAACCCCGATGAAAGGGTATGACTGCAGTCATATAGAGGGAGGTCGTGTGGACCAAAAGGTCTATTCTAGGGGACTAGCGGAAGCTAACGTCATATCGGGATATTGGGGATTCCGAGGACAAAATGTTTATGTATTTCAACGTTGTGATACTCGAAACCATGATGGACGGAGGGGATTCCTTCGGAGGATCTCCAGGTCCCTAATGATCGTTGGATGTGGAAACAAGACGTTAACTTAAACCAGGACGTGGTTATGCTTTAGGATAAGTGGTGAGCAGATCTGGACGGCCAGAGTCCACCCACCCAGATCTATGGATGAGAATGGATTCCAGAGCCCCCTTTTCCATTCTGCCTTTAATTGGGGGGGGGGGGGTCCGGAATAGTGTGGTGTGTGAAGTGGGGCCCCTCCCTGTCGTAACATCCACCATGTCGCATTTCCCTCTCGCTACCTATATTACACCTAAACGCGCGACGGGGCTTGATCCCATTGGCGGTTCTCTACCCCGCTGAGGTTTATTCCTATTGTCCATTCGTTGACCCCATGGGAATTCATCCCTATGGAACGTACATTAGCTCTGGTGGGCTCTGGTGGTTGCAAAATCTAATGTTTATACATTACTGTATCACCAAGGCGCGAAATCCAAATAGGCACTACGTTCAAATTGGACCATGATCATGACCCGCGATCGCATGAGAACGGAGAAGAAGAAAGAAAGAGCCAGTTTGCGTTGGGTCTCCATGGTTATTTAAGGGTTCGAGTCCTACAGAGGACCGAAAAGATTTGATTTAGTTAGTGGGTATGTTACAAAGTGGTATCAGAGCATGGTTACAACACTTGGCCTGCTTGGGCTCAGGCACGAGCCCTGCTAGGAGATCATGTTATCTGTGTTTCTCTTTAAGGAGAGGGACTGCAGAATGAAACTATAATCTGGAAATTTCTTTAACCCCTCTGTTAAAATGGTAACTAATCTAAAAGGAGTAGGGGTGCACTGATCATTATTACTGATAAGATCTAAGTGAAAATAACGAAGGTGGAATAAATTGTGTTATGAAGCTGCACAAGCCGGACAAGGGACATGAACTGAGTTGTTCTGTTTTAGTATAACAATGACCACCTACTAAAATAGGTAGAGTCTCTTGCGATTAAGATGGTTGGTTAGATAAGGGTTAAGAACCAAATGAAGAAACCCTTCATGATTTGGGAAATCTGGTAAGGATTGGTAGGATCCTTAGAAAGTTATGATTTTTGCATTATTAGGAGACTAAACCCTGAGTGTACAATTCCTCATGATTGAGAGGATTGGTGAAAATACGTAGGGTTAGATTTACCTGACCTATAATGGTTAGAATCGACCATGAGGATAACCTATTTAAGGAGTCCTTTGGGACTATTGTTAATTCCCAAGAGTGACTCTTTTTGGTCGTTTTCATAAAGAGAGGGTAACACCCGTATGAGTTGGACTATGAGACTAGTCTGGTAGGAAACCTAATAAGCTCAGGAGGAATAGTATCCATTAGATTGGAATCAACGAGAGCCGTTGATCTAGAGCTTCGAGGTTTCGTCTATAGGGGAAATGGAAGCGTAGACTTCCCAAAGTCGCACCAAGTAAATCACTGATTTATTCAGGACTGTTGATTTCTGGGGAGATCTGGACCGTGGGATCCATATTGCCAGGTTCGCATAGAATAAAAGTTGGGAAAATGATAGAGCGTTGACCACAGATTTGCTGAAAAATGAGATCCTGACGCGTGTTTGAGAATGGATCCCAATTTCTGAGCGAAGGGTCATGTGGATGAAAGAGCCGAGAAGACCCTAGCCTCGGTCTTTTGGGTTTTTGTATTTCAGGAATCCAGGAAACAAAGTTCCTTGCAACGGAAATTTCAAAATCGCGAAATGTGAAGCGCCTTTTAGTTCGGATCGCGGACACTGCCGGTGGTCGTGTGAGGAGAAGGCGTGAGATAATATGATGAATAGTGCATGAGTCAATGCACCGAGGAACTTCATATTAAGAAGCCTGATAATCATACCAGTAAGGTATGAATGGTATATTGAACATGCAAGTAATGCACATACTAAAGGCCCAACATGATGGCCTTGATGAGTGAAACATGAGGCAAGACTTACACTTTCCAAAATCGAATGAATACCATGGATGCATGGTTGACTCCGTTCTGGAGAGTCATGAAGGATCTGTCTTGAAGGATAACTTAAAGGGAATGTACTCCATATCCCCGGGAAAGATCCAGTACAATTAAATGAAAGAGTAAACGAGCAAGGATGCTCTGTTTTCATGATAAGAGGCAAATGGTTATGCCTTTGCAGATCACAATGAGAAGGACTGTGAACAATCCTGAGATGACTAATTTTAAAAGTGGAAATGTGTGTAGGCTATGAAATATAACTATGATAGATACATGAAGGCCTAGGATTATGAAAGTGGTTAAGTACATCGTAGATGTAAGTTAACAAAGATGCATGTTATATTCCTTAAGGGAATATTTGGTAGACCACTAAAAAGATAACTCAAGGTTGAGGCCATCATAGGTGGTGATGGATCTGCAACAAGGAAGTTGCATGCTGAAGGAGTTCCTGGTGAAGGAAATATATAAGGTCTATGTCAGAAGAACAGAGTCACAACCCTGATAATTGTTGAAGGTTGGACAAGGAGCTGCAAGGCTTGTCCATGTATAAGAATCCTGAATTACATTTTGGAAAAAAATCATGTAAGTAATAGAAGACTAATAACCAAATATTGACCATTTTGATAACCTAATGGAAGTGTGTAGGATGCACATGTTCCTGACTCATTATGAACAAAGAGTTGCTACTAAAGCAAGTTGAAGTATCCTAAGAGTTAGGATGGACCTAAACGAGGGCTGCTCAGAAGAGGAGCAGTTGTGGAAACTAGTTTGGTTGGAAAAAGGTCAGTAAACCCCTGAGTATGATTAACTGAATAAATGAGTACGTTTAATCGATACAGCTTGGTTGAAGGTGTGATTAAGGAAAGGCAGTGAGACCTTAGAAATAACTTGACTGGGCTGAAAAGCCCGGGCGATGTAGAAAGAATTGGGAGAAGGGAAGAGCCCTCAATTCTTCCATTGTTGTGCATTACGTTTCTATGGAATGAGGAAGCCAGTACATTGATGAACGAAAATGATTTGACACCATAATAATGATGGTTGTAATGATGTGAAAATGATTGAGAACTATTGTGTTACACTCATGAAAAACATTAAGGATAATGTGATGAAAGAGCATACTGATATGCTAGACATGCCTGGAAATGTTTTTATTAAACGCTATGATATTTGTATTTCAATTTCATGGAGATTAATATGCCTATGGTGTATGTCATGTGTAGAAGGGAGTAATATTGGAACTATTGGGGAAGACAGTTGCCAATAATGAACAACCTCAAGCAGAGGGTGACCATGGAAAGGCTGTGGTCGAAAGGTTGTTGATGGGACTGTGGAAATCCCGCTAAAGTACTACTGATAAGTTAGAGGACAGAGAAAGGGTGCAAGCAACCAAGAACAGGTATAAAGGTATTAGTGCCCATGTGGCACCGGGTATGAAGGGATTTGGTAAGAACCCCTTCCAAAATATTTATTATTTCATGCTATACCTTAAAATTGAAAAGGACAGTTGTATGCCTTGGATACCCGAGTAGGGTATGATTCAGGAAGGATGACCTGAATAATGGAGGCATGAACATCTGGTAGTAAACACTGGTTGTAACCCTGAATTGATATGTCATGAACACGTGGACCAATCAAGGAACGACTGGAAACAAAAAATTCTCTTAGATAGCATGTTGCATGGAATTACTTCCAGGAAATTCATATTTGCATAAAGGACAGACAATGGATATCTCATTGAGGAAGGAGGACCTTTCGACATTTTTACTCACGAGGTATAGGTGTTAGAGAAAATCAAATGTGGGTGGCCATGAGTATTGGCACCACTGTTATTAATGAAGGCATAATGCGTGAGTGCATTCATACGAAACTTTTAAGTCTAATATGTACTAATTTGGGGTCGTGGTCAACCTATAACATAAGCGTGGATTCTGTTGTAAGAATGAATGAAAATGAGTAAACCATATGAGGAGAGGATCGGTTAAATCCCAACACCCCATGACCTAGAGCCGGTCCTAAAGTGTGACGAATTTGAAATCAATGCAAGAATGCATTGGGTATGAATGTGGCCATAGATAGTGGCACCTCTGATAAAACCCTTTGAAATGTTGAATTACGTTTGAATATATATATA
>SNQJ01S0018663.1:111719-135134 GCA_010110895.2 Picea sitchensis | reverse complement strand
CTACATCGCCATAACAATCTTAAAATTGTGCATACTTAATGATTAAATTACTTCCTAAAAAGGAAAAACCATTCCTTGCAGTTTATACCTAGAAACACTAACAAGTTGTTTGGCCGAATGCAGTTGAAAGTGCAGGAAGCAAAGGGGTCTTGGATAACGACAACATTGTAAGCCCATAATGAAGTCCAATTGCCTGCTGAGCCAAACCATTTTGGGGAGGAAAGTCCCATAATTATGAATTTGGTTCCTGTGCAGAACAAATATGAAAACAAATCGTGAGAATGGACAAATTTGTGGGTGACAGGTTCGCAATAAAGTTGCGAAAGTTAGAATTGATAATGATGTCTCATGAATTTTGTAGACCTGTGATACAGGTGAGAAGAAAAGACATGTTCAAAAAGGAACAATTGAAGGATGTCAAAACTGAAGGAGATGAACATGGCTACTACTAAGCCATGAAAACCCTATGATGAGTCATGATCGCCTGAAATAAATTTGTATTGAGAAAGTACGAGGGACGCCTCGACTGTAAGACTCGATAGAGTCTCAAAAATTATTCCTATGCGAGAAAACCTTGGCAGGGCAAGATGGATCACCCAAGGGACTGTATAATAGTGAAGGGGATACCTGAGCCTAGGCCTGGAGGGAGAGTGATTGCAAGGAAGAGGATAGCTTAATAATTTGTGAAAACTATTGGGATAATGCACACAGTGGGTAGTTTCTCGTGCAAGGAAAAACCTTGGAAATAAAGATGAAATTATGATGGCTCTTGTGAGCTATTGAGTTGGAATTAAGCATCCAATGGGTATGTCAGGGAGAATGATGAGCATGATAACAAAATTACCATGTGGATACATATCCATGAACTGCACAGATAAGTATCGTACTAAGAGTATGAAATTTTCCTTTTTCTTTTGAAATTTGAACATCAGCAAGACGTTTTCTTTTTGCACAACTTTGTGAATTAATGTGCTTTTTGTCCAGGAATTATTGAAGGAAGATGACAAAGATCAAGATGTCGGAAATGGCCGAATAAGAAAGGCATGACATGTGTTTTGAGAAAGAACACCGAGGATGGTGTTCCTTTAAGGGGGAGGGAATTGTAACACCCTGTTTCCACCAAATTTGTAATTAATCCTAATACAAGAATTACCATGCTAGAGCATGATGAAAATGTGAATGTATGATGTGAATGGAACTTATGAAGAAGGTCGATAAATGTAAATAACATTATGAATTTATTGCAGGACTGTTAATGAGGGGATGTGCAGAAAAAGAGACCACGATGGCGGTGGAAGGCACCTGAAAAGGTGGCGTTAACTTCCACCGAGAATTAAATACCGTACTTGGACTCCACTAGCCCAGAGAACCAAAAGTGGCTCGCTAGCCCTGAAAATTAATGGCTCGCAGACTGGTAGGTGGATGGCTTGATGAGGGATGGGATGGTGAACCGCCCATCTGTAGAGCCGTCAGGCCTGATCAGTGCGAGGGAAATCGCGCCACACGCAACCTCGTGAGAGGATAAGGCGTATGGCAGAGGTGATTGAGGGGGCAGACGCGAGGGGAACTTTGGCATTATGCAGAGTGAGTGATAGCAGAGAGGAAGGATTGCAACCTTCTCTCCTGGTCACTGGCAGACAGAGAGACGCAGTCTGAGAGCATCGTGGTCTCAGCTCGGGGGTGGCTAGTGGTAAATCCGTTGGGAGTCGTTGAGCCTATGGTTGGGTGGAAACGAGCACCCCTCTCAAAAGTTGCACCCACTTCTGAAGTTATTTCTGATAAGTGTTTTGTTCATATTGCATCTTGAAATTCATATGCTGATATATATGCTCATAAACTGTGAAATGGTGAACAATTAAAATATAAGAATGTCTATGTAGCATTTTGATAAGTAATGTTAGATATATGCTTTTAATAGAAAGACCACGCATGGATTCTGTTGATACATAAGTTTAATTTGGCATGGGTCGAACTAAGATAGGATTCCAGCCCATTCCGGGGAAGCTGTTTACACGTATCTACCTCCGGAAATACCCTAGTATAGATCTCTTCTCAGAGATTTCCTCCTTAGAAAGGTTCACCAAGAACCCAGAAAAACGACTTGAGCGCACAAGTCTTTTTAACCCTGTACGAGGAGGAATGACCCTCTTAAGGTTCCAAGGTATCAGCGTAGGGATGAGTAACAAATCGACGGATGAGATCCTGTCAGAAGACCCATGGTCATTCACGACCATTAGATTGACGGAAGTAGTAAGAGAATCATACCTCTGGTTTCTTTTCCACCTATATTTGTGAATAGCGAGGAAATCGGGATCGTAGGTTCCCCAAGGTCCATGAGAACATTTGGACCATTGATCTTTCCACATCCATGAAGTAGTGAAAGAGTGCGCATGGTGGAACAGATCTGAGTCGTCAGATCTTGAGCAGACACCCGTCAGCCGTTGGATCGGGAGAAGATGCCTGGAACTTAAGTCTCTGGAGTGTGCACAAAAGAACAAATCTGGGTTGTCAGATCTGGGAAAAATTACCCAACAACCATCAGATTGAATAGAATTGGCACGAGGTTTAGCCATCGAGATATTCAGCATCGGGAAATCAGAGTTCTTGAGGTCGAAGGAGTTGGGACATCGTAAGTCTTGAAATCTCGACGAAATCAGAGCCGTCTGTCTGTGAGGATGTGTGGCAGAGATCCAGGCCATCAGGAAAGTCTTGACAAGGAGGCCATACATTGGAGATTGGTTCATCGGGATATCAGAGATCCCAGTGACAAGTCATATGCACACTTTGGAATCGCGAAGCGCGAAACCCCGATCAATGGGGGATAGCTGTCAGCACATCAGGGCTGAGGGAAGGGCCACAGTGGAGGCCAGCTGTCAGTGTAGCGGAGAATTGGGATTCGAGGAGTCGGGAATCCCGTGGATGTATGTATTGTGGTATTGAAATCCCCGTAGCCCCAATGAGGGATAAGAGTGCGGTCACGGGGATCGTAGTCATGTGAGATAGGAGTCTCGCTAGGAGAGCTAGTGTGTAAAAGGGCGCGTCGAGATTCGAGGAATTGCGAGTCCCGTGGGCGAATGTATTTTGACATCGCAAACCCCGAAACCCCGATGAAAGGGTATGACTGCGGTCATATAGAGGGAGGTCGTGTGGACCAAAAGGTGTAGTCCAGGGGACTAGTGGAAGCTGACGTCATATCAAGATATCGGGGATTTTGAGGACAAAATGTTTATGTATTTCAATGTTGTGATACTCGAAACCCCGATGGACGGAGGGGATTCCTTCGGAGGATCTCCGGGTCCGTAATGACCGTTGGATGTGGAAACAAGACGTTAACTTAAACGAGGATGTGGTTATTCTTTAGGATAAGCGGTGAGCATATCTGGACGGCCAGATTCCACCCACCCAGATCTACGGCTGAGAATGGATTCCGGAGCCCCCTTTTCCATTCTGCCTTTAATGGTGGAGGGGGGTCCGGAATAGTGTGGCGTGTGAAGTGGGGCCCCTCCCTGTCGTAACGTCCACCGTGTCGCGTTTCCCTCTTGCCACCTGTATTACACCTAAACGTGCAATGGGGCTTGATCCCATTGGCGGTTCTCTACGCCGTTGAGGTTTATTCCTATTGTCCATTCACTAACCCCGTGGGAATTCATCCCTATGGAACGTACGTTAGCTCTGGCGAGCTCCGGTGGTTGCAGAGTCTAATGTTTAGACATTACTATAGCACCGAGGTGCGAAATCCAAATAGGCACTACATTCAAATTGGACCATGATCATGACCTGCGATCGCATGAGAACGGAGAAGAAGAAAGAAAGAGCTAGTTTGTGTCAGGTCTCCATGGTTATTTAAGGGTTCGAGTATGACAGAGGACCGGAAAATTTTGATTTAGTTAGTGGGTATGTTACAATCGCATTCCTTTGTTTCTCAAGGGCCTCCTCGAGAAATATTTTGATAGGATATCCTGCTCCCTCATATTTCTTTTCGTCCCCCATGGGCAGCCGTCGGGGTTTGCGAGGTTGATCTTGCAAAGGTTCAACCAGATCGAGCCCTAAATCCTTATACCCCGACCTCGTTGGGGACATGCAAAGAAGGATTGAGAAAGAGAAGATCGCTCTAATACCACTAATCCGAATTTATGCAAGAACACAATAGAATACACAAATAACCATGAATACAAAGATGCAGTGGAAATAACACTTGATTTCATTAATATCAAAGAACTGAAATTTGTTTACAGACAAAATGGAAATAAACTAGCTAGGGCATTGGTAGCTTATCTATGAAAAGAGATGTGGTGGCTACAGGCCTCTGAAATCATTGTTACAATGAGGCTCAAAGGCCTATATATTATTGAGAAACAATGGAAACCCTAAACATCCAAAAACCTAACCCTAGGAGATGAAACACCAAAATATGGGTCCCTTCGGGGAAAATTGGTACATCAATTTTCCGGGGTCGTAACTTTGGCATACTATCTCTGTTTGACGCACATGATACATCATTAGAAAGATCTATCGAAGGACTACATTGCTAACAACAAATATTGATCCTGGAACAGACTCATAATTACCAGATGTTTGATGCCCAAAAAACGTTGTTTAGGCCCTCAAAACGGCTCCGGAAATTCAGTACTCGAAAACTACCAAAAATAGTAAATTGTGCTACAATTAAGGAAACTGAAAAAACTGAAAGAAAAAATGGTGGGGGTCCAAGTGGAATAAGCGGGTGACCACCAATATCCACCTGGATCATTCCTCCCCCCTTGGGAAGCAATGGTCCCCATTGCGTTGAGTTCCTCCATGAGATGAGGAAACTTCTGTTGAACTTGGTCCCTGGTGAGCCACTTTCCCTAGTGAAGGAGTTGGCCTGCTTTGACAACTCAATAGAGCTAGAGCCTCTGTTGGTTGGTGTTCTTGATTTATGTGTCCATAATCTAATCGGTTTTGTCTTATTCCATGCAGTTTGGATTTAACTTTGTTGGTGTGATTTGTTTTTCCATGTTGAATGTGTCCAGTAGAGGTGGAAGGTAGGGTCGAAGGTGGTCCACATTGAACACTGGGTGCAGACCAAGGAATGTTGGATTACTGAGCTCAAAGGCATTGTCCCCTACAACCTTGGTGATGGTGTATGGCCCATATCAGAGCAGGTGAAGCTTGCAGTGGGGTCCAGCAAGGTGCTCCTTCTGCAAATGTAGCCACACTTTGTCACCCACCTAGAAGTTGTGTTGCACCCGATGTTGATCATGGTGTTGCTTGTACTTAGAATTAGATCTGTCCAATATGTCATGAACCTATTGGCGAATTTGTTGAATGCACTCGATGAATTTGTTTGCCTTGGTATCTTTAGACTAGACATGAGCCAAATCAGCCTGAGTAGTTGCAAAATGCATGGCTATGTCAATGGGACATAGTGGCTAGAATCCCAATCCCACCTGAAAGGGGCTATGGTCGGTTAAGTTGTGGAGGGCCCAGTTATAGCTATGTTGTACATAGGGGAGGCTCTCATCCCATGTGTATAGATGCTTTGAGTTGTACATGAGGAAAATGTGTACGATCATCCTGTTAATGACCTCTGTCTGGCCATCAGTTTGGGGATGGAAAGCTATGGACTTGGTGATCTTGGTGTCCATCATTGACCAGAGGCTGGACAAAACTTTAATGAGGAACCTGTTTTCTAGATCTAATATGATAGACTATGGGATCCCAAAGTGTACCCACACTCATTCAAAGAAAATTTTAGCAGTGGCTTCTGTTGTGATATTCTTCTTGCAGGCCGCCGTAATGGCCATCTTCGAGAATCTGTCGACGACCACGAAAACACAGTCATTTCCATGATTAGTAGAAGGAAGGTCTGGCATGTAATCCATGGAGATAGATTCCCAAGGTCAACTAGGGGTAGGAAACAAAGTATAGAGGCCTTGCTTCTTGATGTTCGGTTTGTCAATGGCGAAGGCAGTGCAGGATCTGATGTACTTCCCAACATCCTATCAAAGGTTTGGCCAATAGAAATACTTTTGTAGTACTGCCACTATTTTCTCGACCCCGAAATGCCCAATGACCTGACTATAGTGCGCTTCCCAAATCATCTTGGCACGCTTTCTTGAAGGAACACAAAGGTATCCCAGGTGACATAGTAGGGAATTATGGAGGTGAAAATTTGGAAC
Source organism: Picea sitchensis (assembly GCA_010110895.2). NCBI lineage: Eukaryota > Viridiplantae > Streptophyta > Pinopsida > Pinales > Pinaceae > Picea > Picea sitchensis. Next base: position 128,973 of record SNQJ01S0018663.1, on the reverse strand, counting down.
TTGGTTACCCTCCAAGAGTGTCTTGTATGTGTGGTCGAATTCTGGATCTCTCTTGTAGAGAAGTGGCCAATCAGAAGTCTTGTGCCCACAAGAGTTGAGCATGGTGGTTATTGCCATGATTGGTGGTTGAGTGAGGAAGTCTGCAACATTATTGGTGTTTCCCTTATTGTACTTGATGTTCAAATGAAATTGTTGCAGATATGTGGACCACTTCTGATGGCGATCGTTCTAAAACCTCCCTTGTGTCTGTATCAACTACAGGGGTCAGTGGTCTGTGTGGATGATCCTTTCCTTCCCCAAAATGTAATGCTTCCATTGTCCGCAAACCTGCACAATGGAATACATTTCTTTGTCATAAGTGGGACACTTTCAGACTGTGTCGGACAGTGTTTCACTGTGATATTCCACTGGATTCCTCTGTTGAGTAAGAATTGCCCCAATAGAATAGTCAGAGGCATCTGTCTCGATCTCAAATGTTTGTTGCAAGTATCGTAATGTGAGAATTGGGGAACAACAGAAGTGATGTTTCAATTCTAAGAACACCTTATGTTGAGATTATGACCAAAATAATTTTTCTTTCGCTCCTCCCTTGGTGACTTGACTCAAGGGCCAAGTGATATGAGATAATCCCAACACGAACCTACGGTAGAAATTAGCAAGACCTAGAAAGCTAGGAAACTCTGTTAGAGTGGTTAGGGTTGGCCAATCCCAGATGAATTGGATCTTGGTTAGATCCACATGCACCCCACTCTCATCAATAATGTATTTGAGATATTTAACCTAGGTCATGCCAAAAGTGCACTTCTCCAAATTGTCACACAACTTGTGTTTCCGCAGTGTTTGGAGGACTTGTCAGATGTGGTGGAGGTGCTCTTCCCAAGTTTGGCTGAAGATCAAGATGTCATACAAGTACACTATTAAAAATGATCTTGTGAATGGCTGCACTATGTCATCCATCAGCCTCATGAAGGTTGCAAGTGCATTCGTCAACCCGAAAGGCATGACCAACCATTTGAAAAGGCCCTCCTTGGCTTTGAAGGTAGTCTTCCACACATCGGATGGTTCGATTGGTACCTGGTGATACCCAGACTTCAAGTCGATCTTGCTGAAATATTTTTCCCCTTTCAGTTCATCAAGAAGGTCATTAATCTGTGGGATCGGGTACCTATTCCAGAAAGTGATCTTGTTCAGTGCACGATAGTCAATACAGAGTCTCCAAGTCCCATCCTTATTCTGCACCAACACGATCGGGCTCCTACAGGGTGATGAACTTGGCTAGATGTGACCTTTCTGCAACAGCTCCTGGATATGCCTCTTGATTTCATCGTTCTCCAGAACAGAGCGTCGATAGATCGGTCCATTAGGCAGTGATGCACCTGGGGTCAGATCGATGGGGTGATTTACTTGACAGTGCAGAGGCACCCATGTGGGTGAGGTGAAGATGTCTCGGTACTCCTCCATGATCTTGTCCATTTGTTGTTGTCGTGTGGAGGAGACCTATTTGGAGGTCGTGGCCACAATCTTCTTCTTTCCCTAAGGGCGGATCATCGGGAAACCAAATTTCCCGGTTTTGGAAATGAGCTTATTGCATTGTTTTTCAGTAACCAAAGAGATGGCGATAGGTGGTGGTACCTCTGGTATCTTGTACAAATTATTTCCCAAGGTAAAAATAACAACGCGAAGCTGGGACTCATACCCAACATGTCTCTTCCACAAGTATGGTTAGCCTAATAATAAATTACAAACACCAAGAGGAGAAATGTCACATAATACCTCATCAGTGAAGGGCTTGATGTTGTAGGGAAGGCGACACTGTTTGCCGATGCAGAAATCCCATCCTTGGTGAAGCCACCCAATGGTGTACGGTTGTGGGTGTGTTGTGGTAATCAATCCCAACCGCTTCATGACCTCCACTGAATGAGGTTCTTTTGGCTCCCAATGTCGACAATGAACTATAGCAGGGAACCCTTTACTCGCATCTAGGAGTGGAAGAGACGCTCCTCCTACTATGGATCTTCTAGTTCTTCCTTTTGGATCTTCGTGGTGGAAACGGTGGTGTTGGGATCTGCATCGATAATATGCTTCCCTCTATCATTCTCCTTCCCGAATTCTGATTCAATGTCAGAGCTTGCATCTGATTAAGAAGCCCTCATCTTGGAAACCAATGACTGTTTGGCCCGACACTCACTTGTGTTGTGAGTGCAGCTCTTATGGAACTCACACTACTTTTCCGTGTCCCTCTTCGGCTTCACGGTGTTTTTCTTTTCTTGCGGCTTTGGCAGGTTTTCTTGAGTCATTTTTCCTTGGTTTTATCCTTTGTTTTGGAGTTTGGGGGAAACTTTCACTTGCTTTTGATTCGTAGATCCAAAGTCTCGCTTCTTCTACTTGAATTTGAGCTCAATCTTGGAAGCATATTGATATGCCATACCAAGGAAGGAGATGTCAAGGAACTCCATTTACTCCTGAATTTATCTGTGTAGACAATTGTGGTACTTCAGCACCAAATGTTTCTCTGAATCTTTGATACCCAACTTTGTGTGCAAGGTATGGAACAGATTCGTGGGCTCATGCAGATCTTGATCCCTTTGCTGCTACAGCGTAGTCCATTGTATGTAATTGTACTCATAGCTCCCCACTGGATAATATTGTTCCTTGATGGTGTCTCAGAAAGAATTCCAAGTGGGTATGATCAAGAACAGAGAGGGTTCCTCCTCATCCTTTTTCTCATAGTAGGTTTCCCACCAGTCCTTGACATGGGGGGAGGCTTTAAGTAGTGAAAAAATAATCTTCTCTCGGTTGAAAAATTCATGAACCGCGAAATATCCTTCTAATAGATTCAACCATCTAGCTACGGCGTCGGCATATATTTGGCCATCAAATATGGGAATTTTAAACTTTACTTGTACCTGAAAAGGGTTTGTGCCTCCAGAGTGGTTGTTGGATGCAGATGCGCCACCAGTGGGAAATCGTTGAAGGATCTAGGTGAAGTTATCCATCATTGTGTTTCTTTTTTTTAAAGGGAATCCTTGAGAAATATTTTGATAGGATCTCCTGCTCCCTCCTCTTTCTTTTCATCCCCCATGGGCGACCATTAGGGTTTGCGAGGTTGATCTTTCAAAGGTTCAACTAGATCGAGCCCTAACTCCTTATATCCCGACCTCGTTGGGGACATGCAAAGAAGGATCGAGAAAGAGAATACCACTCTGATACCACTAATCTGAATTTATGCAGGAACATAAAAGAATACACAAATAACCATGAATACAAAGATCCAGTAGAAATAACACTTCATTTCATTAATATCAAAGAACTGAAATACTGTTTACAAACAGAATGGAAATAAACTAGCTAGGGCATTGGTAGCTTATTTATGAGAAGAGATGTGGTGGATATAGGCCTATGAACTCTGTTTTACAATGAGGCTCGAAGGCCTATATATTATTGAGAAACATTGGAAACCCTAAACATCCAAAAACCTAACCCTAAGAGATGAAACACCAGAATATGGGCCCCGTCGGGGTAAATTGGTATATCAATTTCTCGAGGTGGTAACTTTGGCATACTATCGCATATGATACATCATTAGAAAAATCTATCTGAGGACTACACTACTAACAATGAATATCGAATCCAAAACAAACTCATATTTATCGGACGTTTGATGCTCAAAAAATGTCGTTTATGGCCTCAAAACGGATCTGAAAGTTCAGGACCCAAAAAACTACCAAAAATAGTAAATCGTACTACAATTAAGGAAACTGAAAAAATAGAAAGAAACAATGGTGGTGGTCCAAGTGGAATAGGCAGGTGGCCACCAATATCCACCTGGATCTTGTTCCACTTTTCTCCGAAGTGGTTATCGTCCAAAGTAACAGATCACCCACCACGCGTCCCCAAACGACGGACAGTTGAGATCCTCTCTGCTACTCTAAGCTTCGAGGATTTTCGAAGCACCAAGTTTCAAATTCTCCAGAGTGGCTTTCCTCCAGAGTTAACGATATATTGACATGCATCCCATTTGATGGACAGTTCATATCTCCTCCGTCTCCTTGGGACTTTGGGAGTCTTCAACCTTTTACACCTGCTTCCTTCTGGTGTGTTAAATCTCTGAAGTATAGGCTTTGGTGCCAAGTGTCCTTTATGATGGATAGTCGAGAAGGGTCCTGAAGGATCCTTAGATTGGAGTTCCACATTACATCTCATCTCTAGTCTTCTGGGGGTCTTGACGTTACAACACCCCTATCCTCCTCAAGTGGTCAACATCGGACTAACTACATGGTAGTTCCGACGGTCGTGATAGATCCCGGGAATCCTCATATCTACGACCCATATTAACTTCAGGACTTCGGGACTTCAAGGGATTCACCTCCTATACGAAAAATATACCCAATTCGCTGGACCCGCGTATTCCAGAGGTCTCGAAGGATTAACATCCACGTCCCTTCTCTAGATCCAATGGTCGTGAAGAGCTTCAAATCATCCCAAAATAATCTCATCCATTCTTCCTCCAAATGAAAGGATCTTCCCTTTCAAGACTTGAATATCTTTATCCTTCCTAATCTTCGACAACTCTAAAATACTTAGGCACTTTGTGCCATTTCTTCTGATCTTAACACTTAGAAGGATATTCCACACACCCCTTGCGCTCATACATCACTCTAGAACTTGAGAGGTTCTTGGTATCTGCTCACCTCACAGAGAGCCTGTGCATACATGCATCTCTCCTGATCTTAAATGACTCCTTCCTACAAGAGACTCAGAATGACTGGGAGAGTCGACATGTACATGTGAAACTATACCTAAGGTCGATGAACTCATAGTTCATTTATTTTAACTTGAGCCACCACATGGCTCATGAATTTATGTTTATAACCCATACATACACAATTAGGTAGAATTAAAGGGATACAGTACAACCATTAAGAAAACATGCACATCCCTAAAACATTCATAGGATATACAATTTTAATCTACATTTACAGTTCAATTACATAGGATATGAGAATACTTATCTATTACAGGTTGCAGCCAACTAACTAACTGTGGGTGTTCTCCTTTCCACCCAACCATAGGCTCAGAGGCATTCATTCTTATCACTTTGGCCACCCCCATGCCAAGCCATGATATCACCAGGGAATTTATGCCAATTATCAACAATCCTTTCTCTTTCACATCTTTTGCGAGGTTTATCAGATGCTTCCTCAACATCAAGATCATGACCTTCTTCTCAAGTTATATTATTTGCTTACTCTCAGAGATTTATCTCTCTGTCACGACCTCGATGAGGTTTTTCAGATGCTTCCTCAACATCAATCTCACGGCCTTCTGCTCGTTCTCAGCTAGTGAGTTTCTTGCATTCTCCACTCTTCTCTTTATTCCCTTACATGCCTTGTATGCACATCCTTCCTTGAGAAGGTTATCCTTCCTATATGATTCCTTCTGTCAGAAGGAAACTTAGGTCAGTCTAGGTTTGCAGGACCCTATGGTACTTCGGGTTGACATTCCACAACTAGATCATGTTTCCATTCATGGCGGTGGTTGATGGTTCAACTATTGGTCCTTTCTTCATTAATTGATTCCTCCTTGGGAATCGGAGGAGGTTTGTTATCCTCAACAAGGGAAATTTTTATGTACCCCAAATTTTCCAAAATATTTTTTTTTTTCAGGAACATTAATCTTCAATTTATTCTAGAAGACTTGTTGTTAAGAGAAGTAGGTATTTATCATCATTGTTAATTTCTGTGAGATTCCTATGTCCTGGCTATCAAAATGATGAGCGATCATTTCATGAACATTTCTACTCCAACTTAACTCAATCTGAACAAAACTTCTATACGAATAATCCCCACATTCTAACAACCACCTTTTATAACCCTTCAATCCTAATGCTATTATAATACTTATATATATGTGTGTGTGTGTGTGTGTGTGTTTGTGTGTGTGTGTGTGTGTGTGTGTGTGTGTGTGTGTATGTGTGTGTGTGTGTGTGTGTGTGTGTGTGTGTGTTGTATTAGACTTAGGATTCACAAACCTATACTCTTCCCTACGCATAGGCTTCCATGCTTGCGTGCAAGGTAAAACCTCATTTGACTTTTCGAAATAAAACTCATATGCCATAGACTATATCAACATTACAAAGGGGTCAGGAGTGTACACCCTCAGTGAAATGTTATCGGCTTAGCATAAGGTGTTTAACGTTACTTCACATGGCCGAATAAATCGAACACCCCCCTGTGATTACTGGTTGTGTATAGATCTTCTGATTACTATTAACATAAAGGTTTTGATAACAAGATTATTCTTAACAAATTGTTTAACCCTGCCTTAACTGAACGATGCCTTAACTAAATGATAGAAGTTAGAGTTCGATGGTCTAGTGTGTCGTGCCATGAAGGAACTTTCCTTTACGTCGCATTAACTTAATATGAAACGAAGGGTTCCTGTCAGTCGTGAGTTAAACCTATGAACAGGCCATTAATGGAGACCCTATGAGTGTGAAACCCAAGGTTATTACTAGACCCCTCATCCAATATGATCGCGCTATCTCTGCCATATCACATGGCCAGAGCCATTATTCCTACCGACACCATTTACTTTGGGTAGTAAGGGTTTACATGACTAGATGAGTTTTCGTCTTTGTGAAGTTTCTGAATTAGCTCTGTGTTTTTCTCAGTGAGGGAGGTCGACAACTTCAAGAAGTTTTACCCGGCGGAGGCATGCAAGTCTACCTGACTACCCTAGTAAGTCCATAATGATCCTATGTTCTAGTAATTGGATGAAACCTTCAGGGTTTTATTGTAGTGGAAGAAAACACTCTGTAGTGTAAATCTTTTTACGACTTTCAGTGATGGTTTTTCCCCATTATTGTTATTCTTTTTTTTAACTCCCTAGACTATTCTCTATCCTGGATAAGTAGACTTATCTTTTGTTTTATTCTAAAACCTTTCTGAAAAAATAACTCGGTGCTCCGCCTTCTTGTTTCCAACTTCAACGATTTTTCATAGGCATTTATCAAGGTTAACGTATATGTATTTTACTCTTAGGGTTTTCGTTGTCCCTCTCCCTTCTTTTATGGGTTCCCTATTTTTATGCACGATGACGTTGTGTTGGGTCTCTATGAGACTGTGCAAGAGTTCTAGTCCAGAAAGTTGGCTTAGTAGGGTAAAACGCATACTGTGTGTTGCATGTTATATGTTGTTCGAGTGAAAACATTTTCCTTTCGATAAGGTATTATGACGTTTCTTTGCTTCTGTTAGGTATTGTCATATTGAGTTTTTCTTGGGAGTCCACCATTCTGTAGGTTCTATTAGACTGCTAGCGGATTCTTATGACTAAAATCTCTCTTAAAGGATTTCTTTATATCCATTTGGTATATATATCTAAATAAATATAAAGTGGGGATTATGTGCCCCGAACAACTCGTTAAGAAGTACCCTACAGCCTACAAATATTTGAGTCTAGAATTAAATTTGGGTTACGTATTTCATTCTGATATTATCTTTTTCCATGTGTGGTAATACCATTTGAAGCCTGGTATTTTGCATAAATATGAACTTTGTCTTTAATTCTTGAGCAATGCACTCTCTTCGGCACAGATAGTCAATCCATGTTTAGACTTTGATAAATGTAATCGACATATAGTATTTAACTCTGTGTTTATAGTTTGAGCAGCGCATTCTTTCGGCATGAAATATTTAAATTGATACTCTGAATTGATTCATGCATTCATCCTACATATGCCACGCGAACCCTTGCGGTTCGGATTTGCAAGTTCTCGGGGTATTGCTATTGTTTATTTATTTAATTTACTGAAAGGTTTTCTTTAGACCATTCGGTAACCAATCTAATGATGGGACCCTTGTTGTTGTGAGGGTACCCATCATAAATTTCTTGGTTCACTTCCCCCTCAGTCTGAGGCATCTTCTCATCCAAAACGTGAATGGGAAAAGGACACCAGTTTTCCTAAGTCGAAAGTTAAGTGACATTCTGTAAAAAATCCTTTCTTAATTTGTTCTATTGAAACATTACACTTATTTAACTTATGTTCGATAATTACTAATGATAAGTTTATATTTCCTTGCAGGGGCTTCGACCATTCAAATTTCAGATTCAGGACCATGCCATATGCACAAAAGGTATAATATGATTCTATTTTAGAATGCCATCATCGTGGGCGAGATTGTTCAATTTTAAAAAGATGGTTGATTCTTTATCTCTGTATCTTAAATTTCAAAGGAAGGACCTAAGGATAAAAAACCTTGTTGATGTGTAATAGTAAGGAATAGGATGCAACGAACAGGACTGTACCATTGTTCATAGTTGTATAGTTGACTTAGATGGAAGCTCTATCAGTCAATTCTTTGTTTGAGTATGATATTTATGTTATACATAGAATTCTGGAATGGGTATAAATACGTATTCTTGTATTGGAAAATTCTACTCTACACTCCCTTCCAGGTTCACCTCGATATTTATAAAGAAGTTGGAATGATTTTATTATTTGTTAATGCAACTGTGTAATTCGAACTTATCGAAGAAATGTATGTTCACACAAATTGTAGGTGTTCAGAATCTCTGTCTTTCGACTCATCGGGCTTTCGTTCCTCTAATATTTCATTTCCATAACTTCATTTGCAATTAGTTAGACTGTTCGCCTTCCATTATATTTTTTTACCTGGTGGTATGCATACAATAGACATTTAAAATGAGTCATGCAAATTTGTATATATATATATATATATAATTCCTATTGTATGTAATCATTCCAACAGTAATTTAATCAATAGAGAAATTCATCCAGAATTAAGGGATGACCCACAAATATATTTCCTAATACATTTCCATAATTCGATTCCATTCCATCCAAGATACATAGAAAGGTTTTCTCAACATCTACAGTTAAACTATAAGGGTTCATCCTACATTTCATTTCATTCCATCAGAATTTAATAAAATAGAGCAATTCATTCACATTTAAACAGATGTAATTCTATCAGCCAATAATTCAAATAACATTTGAATAGAGAAGAAGTAGATTAACATATCTGAACAATTTCCAAACAACAAATGGAACAGTCAAGTTCCTCCCAACCTTAGAACATAACAACCAATTTACTTGTCTCGTTCACCCCCTAGCCTGACCATAAATCCATGAGGGAAAACTCAGAACTCCTCCTCAGTAATAGTCCTTCAATTGCAATAACTTCTCCTTGCCTCACACTCAGAGAGCAGTGTTCATAAAAACAAGAGATAATTATTTCCCGCAGCATACTAGGAAGCATCCTGCCTCCTCTCATATGCTATATATCCAAAAACGATTGTGCCAGTCTTTTTCCCCTTGGGAATTTTCACATCTTTCCAAATCCCTGATTTTCAGGGGCTTCCAATGGCCAAATACTTGATTTTCCACTTGTAACATTCATCCCTGAGGTAGTTCCAACATGTTCCCCACTCATGGAGTCATGGTCAGCTGATTTTAACCTGGCTGTTCCATTTGTCCATCAACAATAAATATAAAAATATTTGTTTCTTACAAGTGTCATAGTCAAAGAGTTAGTTGGGTCAAATCTGATCTTTTCCCAATAATCATAATCATTATTTACAATTAACTAAATTTGAAATTCGGAATTTCCATAAATGGCAATAATTTTCCAATTTCAAATTTACCAAAAACGAAAATAAATTCCTAAGCATTTTTCAGCCTTAAAAATAATTTATTTTTTGGGATATTACATCCTTTCCCCCTTCAATAAACATTGTCCTCGATGTTCATCGCTTTCTTGGAACAAGATTGGATGATATTTCTACAAATCTCCCTCCAACTCTCAAGTCGCCTCCTCAAGACTAAAGTGCTTCCATTGCACTTTTACCTGGGCGACGACTCTGTTCTGAAGTGTTATTTCTCTCCTGTCTAGAATGCGCAGAGGTTCTCCTTGGAACTCACCTTCTGGTTCCACCTGCAACAAGTTCCAATCGATCATATGAGTAGGGTCATGAATGTAATTCTTTAACAGAGAAACATGAAATACATTATGAATTTTTAGATTGGCAGGCAGTGCAAGTTGGTATGCTATGGGTCCAATTCGAGCTAAGATCTCGAAAGGGCCACAAAACTTGGGTGCCAACTTGGAATAGTTCCCTAGATTTAGTGAACTTCTTTTGGCCTTGAATTTTAAATAGATGTGGTCTCCCACTCGAAATTCTAGGTGTCTTCTTTTCAGGTCCGCGTAACTTTTTTGTCTGTCCTACACCTCTTTTAAGTTTTGTCGTACTTTTCTTATTGTGCTCTCCATTTCCTGGAGCATCTCTGGTCCTACCATGAGTCTTTCAACTAGGTTATCCCAGCTAATAGGATTCGTACACTTTCTGTCATACAGTACTTCGAAGTGGCTCATCTTAGTCAAAGTTTGGTAACCATTGTTGTATGCAAATTCCACCAAGTGTAGGTAGTCTTGCCACTTGCTTGGTTTTGTTCTTATGTACATGCGTATCATATCTTATACGATTTGGTTTGTTCATTTAGTCTACCCATCCGTTTGTGGGTGATAAATTGTGTTGAAATTCAAGTTAGTATTTAACCCTGCAAACAATTCTTTCCAAAAAGCAGATGTAAATTTTACGTCTCTATCTGAAATCACCATTTTAGGAATACCATGCAGTCTAAAATTTTCTTTCATGAAAATTTCAGCGATGTTAATAGATTTAAAATTAGACTTTATAGGAATAAAGTGTGCAGACTTACTAAGCTTATCGATTACCACCATAATTGAATCATTTTGTTTTTGAGTTCTAGGTAAACCTATAATAAATTCCAGTGATATAGTCTCTCATTTCCATTCCGTCACAGGTAAGGGTTGTAATAGGCCGGCTAGATGCTGGTGTTCGGCTTTCACCTGCTGACAATATTGACACTTAGCTAAGTATTATGTTGTTTGTCCCTTCATTTTGGGCCAATAAAATAACTTCCTTAGTGTTGTTACCATTTTATGGTATCCTGAGTGACCAGAATATGGTTTCTTCTGTACTTCGTCCAAAACTATTAACTTTAATTCCGAACCATCTGGTATATATATATATATTCTATTTTTAAAACGTAGTAGACCATTTCTTTCCAAACTCAGATCTGTTTTGTCTAAACTTTTTGTATTATTTTGTTATTATGCCATTGTTTTAGTGTAATTCTCATCATTATTACCTGCAGCCTTTATCCTCTGTTCAAGATCGCTTTCTGCCCTACTAATGTTTATTTCAAATAGCCCGTGAACTCTTTTTCTTAAGGCATAAACCACCTTGTTTTCCTTACCCTTGATATGTCTTACCTCAAAGTCAAATTCACTCAAGAAGGTTAGCCATCTTGATTGCCTTGCATTAAGCTCTGGTTGACTAAACAAAAATTTCACACTGCTATTATCCGTCAATAACAGAAATTTTCTTCCCATTATGTAGTGTCACCACATCTTTAAGGCATGTATTATAGCTTCCAACTCTAAGTCATGAGTGACGTAGTTTCGTTCATGCTCCTTTAGTTTTCAGGACTCATAAAAAATAACGTGCCCTTCTTGAGTTAGGACACCACCTAGTCCTTCTTTACTTGCATCCACACAGACTGTGAAGTCTTTGTCCAGATCTTCTACCTTTAAAATGGGCGCGGTCATTAACAATTCCTTTAACTTATTAAAATTGTCCTGACACTTCTGTGACCAGTTAAACTTAGTTCCCTTCTTTTGTAATGATGTGATAGGGTATGCAATCTTGGAAAACCCCTCTATAAATATGCGGTAATATACGGTGATTCCCATGAATGACCAGATGTCCGCTACATCCTTCAGAATCGGTCATTCCGTGATGGCTCTTATTTTCTCAGGATCGACTGCAATACCTTCCTCGGATATTACATGTCCTAGTTATTGTATTTTCTTCTAATAAAAGTCACACTTATCAAATTTGGCATACAGTTTGTGTTTCCTCAAAGTTTGCAGAACTATCCTTAGGTTCTCTTCATGTTCTTCTTATGTTTTAGAATACACTAGGATATCGTCAATAAATACCAAAACAAACTTGTCCAAGTATTGTCTGAAATATTGTTCATTAAACACATAAATGTGGTTGGGCATTGGAGAGTCCAAACAGTATAACAACAGATTTGTAATGTCCATATCTCGTTCTGAAGGTTGATTTACTTATGTCCTCATCTTTTATTCTAACCTGGTGATAACCAGATCTTAAATCCAATTTAGAAAAAATATTTTCCCCACCTACTTGATTGAACAAATCATTGATCCTAGGTAAGGGGTACTTGTTATTAATAGTCATTTTGTTTAATTGTATGTAATCGATGCATAATCTCATATTTTTGTCTTTATTTTTAACAAAAAGGACTAGTGCTCTCCATGGTGAAACACTCGGTCTGATATATTCTTTGTCCAATAATTCCTACAGTTGAATTTTTAATTCTGTTAATTCTGGTAAACTCATTCGGTAGGGTGCTTTAGATATAGGGGTTGTGCCAGGTAGTAGGTCGATAGAAAATTCTATCTCTCTCCTTGGGAGTAATTCAGGTATCTCATCAACAAACACATCTCTGAAATCATTCAAGACGAAAAAATCCTCCAATCTAGGTTTATTTTCTTTTTCCAACAGATTTGTTACTTGGATGGCATAAATCTGGCAACCCTTTCTCATGCATTTCTTAAATTGGATTGCTGAAATATGTCTAACTAAGATTGGTTTTTGTATACCTTGAACTGTCCTAACAATGTCGTTTTCGTCTTTATACTTTAGTGATTTTTCATAACAATCTAACACTGCTTTATTCCTTTCTAACCAATCCATTATGATAATGATGTCATAAGACCCTAATGGTAGAATGTTTAGATTTGCCTTTGTGTTTTGACCACCTAAACTGGACTCACAATCAGAAATAAAATCATATACTTTTCTTTTTGTTTCTGTTGTTGGTTTTACTAGCCAGGATTTTGCATGTCTTGTTTTTTTTTAGTTTATTTGAATCTACTACACCAAGAGCGATGTAACTCAACGTAGCTCCTATATCAATTAAAACAGAAATATGAGTATTGTTAATTTTACCTTCAATTTCCACTATAGTGGATTGGTGGTCAGCTTTTTGGCCATCCACGACTGCATTGATCCGATGCAAACTTCTTCCCACCTCTCCCACTGTAGAGGCTTCCTATAAGCTGTGAACCATAGTCCTGGCTATTGAAGTCAAATGTGGACAGTTCCTCCTTAGGTGAGGTTCTCCACATTCCCATCATTTCAATGGTTTACGGAGGCTGTCCCCAAACTTATTTGTTCCCAGATTAACTGGTTTACCACCTCCTTGGGTGTTCTGGTTGTTGGAGTGAAAATATTTCCTTGGAAAACTCTTTGTTGCGTTCCGAAAAGGGGTTGGTTGATATCCCTTCTTCCGTTGGTTCATTCGGTCTTGTTTCTTTTATTTCCAAGCCTTGGGAAGTTCTGACCATTGTTTGTATTGGTCGTAACACATTCGGTCTTTCCTGAAAACTTCTCTCAAGGACTTGGGATTATCGAATTTGATTATGTCCTTATAGGACTATGGTAAATAGCTTAGGAACCGCTAGATTTTCACTTTGTCCTCCCGGATATAAGGCACGAACCTTAGTAATTCCAGGAATTTGTTTATCAGATCATCCATAGCCATTTGACCGAGTTGTAGCTCATAATTTTTTATTTTTTTTATTTCATATTAACTTTTAGATATGTATTGTTTCTTAAAGTATTTCTTAAAATCCGACTATTCCATCTGTTTTTCTTTTAAGACCTTGGCCAACTTCAGATCTTGCCACCATATGCTAGCCTTTCCTTTCAGATTATAGATGGCCATTCTGACCTTCATATTATTGGAATAGTTTTATATGTGGAAATACTTCTTTATGTCTAATAACCATGCTTCAGCCTCCTCCCCTGTTCTAGATTCCCCCTCAAAGATAGAGGACTTGATTTTCTTAAATTCTCCCTCTAGATGGTCAATCTGTTTCCTTTTTCTTCCTGTTTTTGTTTTATCTTCTGCTGAAGGTGTACCTTCAAAAGAAATGTCCTTTTCTTCTGCTTCAGGACCAGAATTCTTGGAGGCCCTTTTACTGACCTCTTCTTCCTTATTATCATCCTTTGGGCTCTTTTTTTCACTATGCTTCGTAGCAGGACTTCATTTGTTTCCTATTGTTCCTGTTGTGCCTTTTTCAGTTTCTAATTGTTTGCTTTGAAAACTTGCAGCTCAACAATGAGATTTGTCATAGTTTCTAGAACTTCGATAGGTGAAATTCTGTCACCATTCTGCCTTTGATCTTCAGGAGGCCTTTGTTCAAGATTCTCCTCGAATCTAATTTCTTCTTCGTTCTGGGATGCCATGATTACAACAGAAATAAAGTGTTTTTTGTTTGTAACAATAATTGGTTTGTTAGTTTTACATAAACAGGAAATATATGTGCTAAGTAAATATTTTGGCCATGCTTAAGGTCCAAGTGTTGTAACCTTTGCTCTGATACCATATGTAATGTACCCCAAATTTTCCAAAATTAAAAAAAAATACGAGGAACATTAATCTTCAATTTATTCTAGAAGACTTGTAGTTAAGAGAAGTAGGTATTTATTATCATTGTTAATTTCTGCGAGATTCCTATGTTCTGGCTATCAAAACGATGAACAATCATTTCATGAACATTTCTACTCCAACTTAACTCATACTGAACAAAACTTCTATACGAATAATCTCCACATTCTAACATCCACCCTTTTATAACCCTTCAATCCTAATGTTATTCTAATACTTATACTTTATAACCCTTCAATCCTAATGTTATTGTATTAGACTTAGGATTCACAAACCTATACTCTTCCCTAAGCATAGGCTTCCATGCTTGTGCGCAAGGGAAAACCTCATTTGACTTTTCGAAATAAAACTCATATACCATAGACTATATCCACATTACAAAGGGGTCGAGAGTGTACACCCTTAGTGAAATGCTATCGGCTTAGCATAAGGTGTTTAACGTTACTTCACATGGCCTAATAAATAAAACGACCCCCTGTGATTACTGGTTGTGTATAGATCTTCTGATTAATATTAACATAAAGGTGTTGATAACAAGCTTATCCTTAACAAATTGTTTAGCCCTGCCTTAACTGAATGATTCCTTAACTGAAAGATAGCAGTTAGAGTTTGATGGTCTAGTGTGTCGTGCCATGAAGGAATTGTCCTTTACTTCACATTAACTTAATATGAAACAAAGGGTTCCTGTCAGTCGTGAGTTAAACCTATGAACATGCCATTAATGGAGACCCTGTGAGTGCGAAACCCGGGGTTATTACTAGACTCCTCATCCAATATGATCGTGCCATCTCTGCCCCATCACATGGCCAGAGCCAGCCTTTGTACTACCACCATTTACTCTATGTAGTAAGGGTTTACAGTACTAGATGAGTTTTCATCTTTGTGAAGTTTCTGAATTAGCTCTGCGTTTTTCTCGGTGAGGGAGGTCGGCGACTTGGAGAATTTTTACCCGGTGGAGGCATCCAAGTCTACCTGACTGCCCTGGTAAGTCCATAATTCTCTTGTGTTCTAGTAGTTGGATGGAACCTTTAGGGTTTCGTTATAGTAGAAGAAAACACTCTGTACTGTAAATCTTTTTATGACTTTCAGTGAAGGTTTTTCCCCATTATCGTTATTCTTTTTCTTAACTCCCTGGACTATTCTTGGTCCTGGATAACTAGACTTATCTTTTGTTTTATTCTAAAACCTTTTTGAAAAAAGAACTCGGTGCTCCACCTTCTTGTTTCCGACTTCAACGATTTTGCATAGGCATTTATCAGGGTTAACGTATATGTATTTTACTCTTAGGGTTTTCGTTGTCCCTCTGCTTTCTTTTATGGGTTCCCTATTTTTATGCATGGTGACCTTATGTTGGATCTCTGTGAGACTGCGTGGGATTTCTAGTCCAGAAAGTTGGCTTAGTAGGGTAAAACACATACTGTGTGTTGCATGTTATACACTGTTCGGGTGAAAAAAAATTCCTTTCGATAAGGTATTATGACGTTTCTTTGCCTCTGTTGGGTATTGTCATACTGAGTTTTTCTTGAAAGTCCACAATTCTATAGGTTCTATCATACCGCTAGTGGATTCTTAGAATTGAAATCTCTCTTGAAGGATTTCTTTATTTCCATTTGGTATATATATCTAAATAAATATGAAGTGGGGATTATGTGCCCCGAACAATTCTTTATGAAGTACCCTACAGCCTACACATATTTGAGTCTGGAATTAAATTTGGGTTACATCTTTCATTCTGATATTATCTTTGTCTTTTTGTGGTAATACCATTTGAAGCCTAGTATTCGGCATAAATATGAACTCTGTATTTAATTCTTGAGCAATGCACTCTCCTCGGCACAGAGAGTCAATCCATGTTTAGAATTTGATAAACGTAATTGGCATACAGTATTTAACTCTGTGTTTATAGTTTGAGCAATGCATTCTTTTGGCATGAAATATTTAAATTGATACTCTGACTTGATTCATGCATTCCTCCTACATATGCCACGTGAACCCTTATGGTTCGGATTTTCAAGTTCTCGAGGTATTGTTATTGTTTATTTATTTAATTTCCTGAAAGGTTCTCTTTAGACCATTCGGTAACCAATCTAATGATGGGACACATGTTGTTGCGAGGGTACCCATCAGAAATTTCTTGGTTCACTTCCCCCTCGGTCTGGGGCATCTGCTCAGCTAAAACGCGAATGGGAAAAGGACACCAATTTTCTCAAGCCGAAAGTTAAGTGACATAATTTAAAAAAACCTTTCTTAATTCGTTCTATTGAAACATTACATTTATTTAAATTATGTTGGATAATTACTAATGATAATGATCCAGGCGGATATCGGTGGCCACCCACCTTTTCCGACTGGCTCAAAACAGTTTTCTGGCAATTTTGGCAATTTACTATTTTTAGTAGGTTTTAACTTTCGGGGCCATTTTGAGGGCCTAAATGAAGGTTTTTTGAGATCGAGGTTCTCAATGATAGTAGAAGGCATAATTGAGCCCCCAAAATGAATCTCCTCGACAATACCTTTCCAGCGAGCTATCACATGCCTAAAACGGAGATCGTATGCAAAAGTTACGACCCCGGGAAGTTGATGTACTAACTTACCCAAACGGGGCCCACATGACTTTTGGCGCTTCATCTCCTAGGGTTAGGTTTTTGGATGTATATGAATTTT
>SNQJ01S0018663.1:81168-101960 GCA_010110895.2 Picea sitchensis | reverse complement strand
ACGTCTCTTAGAACAAAACTTTGATTATATTACATATTTTCATGTTCCTAGGAGATTAAACCAAATTACAGATACTCTAGCTAATCAAATTTTAGATTGGCATCTTGCACACATATGAAAGAACATTGACATAAGCATGTAAAAACATTTTTGCACACGTGATCCATAAGACACAAAACATCAAAAAACCATATATAACATCATAAAACAACCAGAGTACATAGATGGACGCAAGCGCCTAAAAAATGGGACTAATAACGAGTCACGGGGCTTATGCCCTCAAAAATATATACAAGTAAGTGCTCGTGACACATAAAAAGTCTAAATAGGTTCAGGGCCTATGGGCCCTATTATAATAGTCCACAGCATGGGCTAAATGCCTAAACAATCAGACCCATGTCCGAGGTGCCCCCACTACATGAGACTGCATGGATGGCGGCAGATCCTCTATCTCTGCCATCAGGACTATGCGAGTGAGTGTAGTGAAGTTCCGCTCAACTCGTCTAAGGACCCTCTCAGCCTCCCCGGCTGGGAGGTTCCCTGCTACTGCTGCTCCCCTGGTGGCGGTAGCTGCGGCTTATGGCCGTGGACGACGCCTGTTCCATGCATAATCAGCAGGTTGCACGAGTACGTCTCCAACTTTACACCAACGATTCCTTAGGGTACGTCTCTTAGAACGAAACTTTGATTATATTACATATTTTCATGTTCCTGGGAGATTAAACCAAATTACAGATACTCTATCTAATCAAATTTTAGATTGGAATCTTGCACACATATGAAAGAACATTGACATAAGCATGTAAATACATTTTTGCACACGTGATCCATAAGACACAAAATAAAATAAAAAACCATATATAACATCATAAAACAACCAGAGTACATAGATGGACGCAAGCGCCTAAAAAATGGGACTAATAACGAGTCACAGGGCTTATGCCCTCAAAAATATATACAAGTAAGTGCTCGTGACACGTAAAAAGTCTAAATAGATTCAGGGCCTATGGGCCTTGTTATAATAGTCCACAGCATGGGCTAAACGCCTAAACAATCAGACCCACGTCTGAGGTGCCCCCACTACATGAGGCTGCATGGATGGCGGCAGGTCCTCTATCTCTGCCATCGGGACTGTGCGAGTGAGTGTAGTGAAGTTCCACTCAACTCGTCTAAGGACCCTCTTAGCCTCCCCGGCTGGGAGGTTCCCTGCTACTACTGCTCCCCTGGTGGTGGTAGCTGTGGCTTCTGGCCGTGGACGACGCCTGTTTCGTGCATAATCGGTAGGTCACATGGGTCCCACATCTGCATGCAATAAACGTATACCCTTCAAATACTCTGGCATACAAAAAATGATATATATAACAAAAATGATAAAAAAATTACATATGAAAACAAAAAACTACAAAGGCGGAGACTTACACATCTCCCCTTGCTCCTCACCAGGAAGCACAGGTATCTCAGGATCTCTAGAAAAATCTATCCCTGCATATGGTTAATCCTCGATCACAGGGATCTGCCATGACAGCCACACAAAGAAGTCATCATCGAAGGACTCATTGGTCCTTCCAACACCCTGTTGTTGTAGTAATACTGCCCATCTACACACTACAGGAAAAGAGGCCTGATTTCCTCATACTACTTCCCGAGGACTAAAGCTCGGAACTCTCTCAAAGAAGAATGAACACAAAATCATCCCGAACCCGAAGTTCATGTGTGTCCGCTGTTGGCAATATGTTGATTGCCTCTTCATGCACTCGAGCAGTGTGGTACTCCAATCAAAAATCTATGCATTCAAGCACTGGATATCACAATTCATTTGTGCGCGAGATGCCTAATGCAAGGTTGCTGAACTGGTAATCCGCCCAATCAGCAATAATATCACCTGTAGTGATAGGTTAGTGATCTTACTGATGGGTACCTGGGAGCTCACACGGTTAGTCCTAGCCTCACAGTGCTCGGCTATCAGTTCTGATATGTCCTGAAGTTGACTGGTTCCCCTCTCCTTGAGAGGCTAGTCAAAAAATAGATATCCTCTGTGGTGGGCACCAGTGATTTCCCCTCTAGCATGAAGGCCTCTGCATTAGGGTGCCAATAGTCAATCAAGGCATTCAATAGCCTTGGTTGCACTCGCATAAATGGAAACAGGAAGAACTTAAGTAAACCACATTGCATCAACACGGCCACGACATTCGGATCTCCCGCGACCAACTCACTGATTGCTTCATGCTCCCTCTCCCTCCACTGGACATACATCCTGCCAACACAACAAAGTTCAGGGGGTTAGTAGGCTATTTGGTTCCTTTTTCTATAAAAAAGGGGGTCCACGCGCTCTGTTTAAGTGACAGTCGCATGTACATGAGGGCAGTATTTACTCTGCCTGCGAGTAGACATGGTCTGTCCATAGACAGCCCGCGTGGACCTAGGGCCGACCTTTTTAAGGTCGAAGCCCACCCAAAAAATGAACTTAAAGGAAAAATTGAAGAATTGAATAGCTAGATAGGGGAGTTTGTACTTACTTGGTCCAAGCGGAAGTTCGTTTCGTCCACTGTAGCTCCCAGAATCACCTTTTTTAGCAAAGGGGGTCTTTTGGCTCCAGAGTCAATTTCCAAATCAGCAATAGTGATAATGAGCTGCCAACTTGTATTTATAGACTTTTTGGCCTCTTTTTGTCACTTTTTTGGCCTCCCTTATCAATTTCTTTATACCAAAAACCATTTAGCATGATTTAGGAGTTATATAGGAGGGATTTGATCGAGTATTGGGACACGTTTTTTGAGTTTTGAGAAAATTTTGACGGTTCATGAAATTTTTCCAAGAATCAACTTGAGCATATAGGGTAGGTTATTACCCCGACTTTTGCATCTCGTTGTATTTTTCCTCTTCTATAAGATCGATCCCATCAGGTTGTGACACGGAACCATCATATCTGCTTTAGAAGTGTCGCAACTTGGTGGTAGAGATTATCAGAACATGGATGCCCTAGGTAGGTCCTGGTTGCATTATGGTTTCCATGCCATCTCTAAAACACTGTAGGCTCGGGAGTCCTTATAGTCTTTCCTGAATATGAGTTTGAGCCTCATTTGCATGATTCTTCTTCGCTCTTTGTCTCACCCTCAGGACTCCCAAAAAATAACGGGTCTCCTTTTAAGCCCTTTTCAGACCCTCTAAACATGAAAATATTGTCGAGTGATCTTGTGGCCTTTCACGCTTGTTAAACTGAAATTTGAAGTCACGTTTGTCCGGTGGTAGTTTACCCCTTTTTCGGTTTGGATGGTCAACTATATGAACAAAGTTATACTCTATAGAACTTATGTTCTTTAGAAGAGTACTCTCAGGTATAATTTTACCCCTTTTTCGGGCCTGAGGAACTAAACTTATGAAAAAGAAACCCCCATGAAGTCCATAGTTAAGCTCTTTTCAGACTCCCTAAAATTGAAAAGATCGCCGAGTGACCTTATTCTTTCACACTCATTAAATTGGTCCAGAAGAATATTCCCGACGGAGTCCATAGTTAAGCTTTTTCCAAACTCTTTAAAAGTGAAAAAATGGCCGAGTGTTCTTGTCCTTGTCACACTCATTAAAATGGTTTTGAATCGACGTCTAATCGGTGCTAGTTTACCCCTTTTTCGAACCGACTAGACTATCTTCGAAAAAGGTACCCCAATGGAGTCTCCTTTTGTGTTTTTTCAGACTCTCTAAATATGAAAAACCACCGAGCTTACCTTCTCTGGGCTCATTCAACTTACATCAAAGGATGTTACCATTGTGTGTTTTATCAACTGCATTTGCATACCTTATCCACCAGCTTTGTGACAGTTTGCTTCTGCGTCTTAACACCTTTGGCCGCCAGAGGATTTTTCCTGAGTATCATTTTACTAGAACATCAGTCTTGTCCTTGTGCCTTGATCTTGTATGTTTGCAATACTCGTTCCTCCATTGTAACGTAATATTCCTTTATTCTTTTTCCACAGTTATTGAAAAGAACAAAACAAATCAAATATACCCCAAAAAGAGGAAGGGAAAAGTATTTTCTTTATTGGCAACATAATGAGTCACCCTTGGATAAAGCACATCTGTTCATTTGTTCATCATACTATGGGATGTAGTACGACCTTAGGAATCTTTTCTCGCTATATAGAGTTGTGTCCTCCACCGTTTGTTTATTCTTCCAAATATATGGAGAGTTTGCAGTGTCTCTTGCTTCGTAGACTTATGATTAACATTAATTATTCTTGAGTCTCATCACTTGTCGTGCTATTTTCCAAGGGAAGTTTGTCACTAAGCCTGAGTCGGCCCCTCTGCAATGTGTCTTTTGTCCGCATATCTAGCCATCCTGAACGTCCAATCAAGTCCTTGTTCAAAATCACTGAAGGCTTCAGTCCGATCATCAAGATTATCAATTCCATGACTGATGAGCCGTCGAAGACCTCTGGGTAGTGCATTCGTACACTCATATTACACTCCTACCCGAGTTTTGGAATATTTTGAAGTTGTTGCTCGAGCTCTGAAGATCTCATCTCCAGCCATCAGGCCGAATCAGCTTCTGGAAGATGGATACTCTATATGTATATCTTTCTGATTTCGAGATGTAGCTCCACTGTGTATTGTTCGCGGCTACTCTTTATAGTTATTTGACATGGATCTATAGTGTATTTGATTGGTATCCATGGTTCTATTTGTATCCCGAGCATGGGTATGCCCGCCTCGGTGAGACATTTGTTATTTTGCAGATGACACCTCYTGGTTCCTGATCCTTAGGCTCAATCGTTCGGCACATCAATAAAGAATGGTAATGTATTTCGGCCATCAGATGCTCTTATGACCTCACACATTAGGGGGAATTTGTTATAACCCTAAATTGCACCACACATGCTTACCTGGCATCAGACCAACTCATATCTTTTCTTTGCCAAAAACATTGCTGAACAACTCTCTGAAAATCCTCTTGTGTAAAGGCCCACGCGCCCTAACCCATTACTGCATGAGTGTACATGTTGGCTGACCCAAAACAGCCCGCGTGGAATGACAAAAACATGAAAAAAGGAAAGTTTCCAATGGAACAAAAATCTATGGGTGAGTTAACTGAAACTCCCGGCCATGCATGGCCGAGGGTTCGTCCAAATACCTAGCTCCTTCTAGCCTATAAAAGAAGGGGTAGGGGTACCATTTGGAAGGAGGAAGAATATAGCAAAGAAACTCTACCCATTTACGTATTCCATTGTCCCAACCCTTTAGCATTTCCTAATGCTAAAGGAGATTTAAAGCAAAGAAGTTGAAGGAGAAAAGAAGAGGAGCCCATGATCAGGTTCAAGGAGCGGTGGCCGGTTTTAGATTTTATAAGTTGACTCATTTTAAGTAATAAAGAGAATTCTTTTCTCATCCCAATTCATGAACTTTTTATGGTTTGATTAGTTTATGTTTGATTTCTAACCCTTGAGTATATAAGTAGTATGCATGCATAGTTGTTGCTTGTCTTGAATGTAGGTCAGCTTTGGGAGAAGTATTGCAAACAAGTAATCAAGCACAACAGAGGATCAACATCAAATGCCAGTAATGAGGTAGGTTGATCTTTCCATACATTTACTAAGAAAAGGAGATTTAAATCTAGGGATGAAGGTAGAAAGTAATTTCTATTCGGTCATATCTGCATGCAAAGTCTAAACTCTATTTGCTAGTCCGTAGGGTGTTTTTCCCCAACAACACACATACATTTTGATAACCTTGTTAAAGTATGCAAAAGTGAAGCAGTCAGAGAAATTCCCCATATCACGAAACCAACCAACACTTTATGCAAGCATTGTCAACAAGGAAAGAAAACAAAGACCAGGTTCAAATCAAATGAATATTCAATGACAAGACCACTAGAAATTGTGCACACTGATCTAGTTGGACCAACTACAACAAAGGGTTTAAAAGGTGAGAAATACTTTATGTTATGAGTTGATGATTATACAAGAATGACTGTAGCTTGCTTTCTCACGAATAAGTCAAAATCTTTTGAAAACTTTAAGATCTACAAGGAAATGGTTGAAAATGAAATGGATTCAAAAATCAAATGCTTGAGATCTAATAATGGAGGAGAGTTCACTTCAATGAAATTTATGGACTACTGCAACAGTCATGGAATAAAAAGACAATTTTCTATTGCTCGAACACCTCAACATAATGGAGTTGTTGAAAGAAAGAACATGACAGTACAAGAAATGGCTCGAACAATGCTAAGGGATTCCAAATTGACAGATATATTTTGGACACATACAGTGCATACAACAGTTCACATTCAAAAAAAAGTAATGCTCATAAACAACACTAACAAAACTCCCTAAGAGCTATGGAAAGGAAGACTAGCAAATGTGAATCACTTCAGAGTTTTTGGAAGCAAATGATACATCAAAAGAGAAGATGGAAGAATGAGAAAGTTTGACTCTCGTGTGGACAAAGGAGTACTTGTTGGTTACTCAAGTACAAGGAAAGCATACAAGTGTTACAATCTAATATTGAACAAAGTTGTGGAAAGAATCAATGTAACAATTAATGAAACAAGCAGACCAGAATCAAAGGAAGAAGAAAATGAATCAATGGAACAACCTTTTGAAAAGGAAGCAAAAGATGAAAAATAAGTAGAAGAAGAAGATGAAGAGAATCTGACAGAAGTGAAAGAGCAAGTTCAACAAGTGTCTCCAAATACACCTAGCAGACGAGTACAGAAGAATCATCCTTCAGATCAGATTATTAGAAACAAAGATGTAGGAGTTGAGACTAGAAGAAGAATTTGTTCACCAGAACAAACACACCTAGCACTCTTATCTACAATTGAACCAAACTGTTTTGAAGAAGTCAACAAGGATGAATTTTGGAATAAGGCCATGGATGAAGAATTGGATCAAATAGAGAAAAATGACACTTGAGAATTGGTTCTAAGACCAAAGAATAAGAATGTGATCGACACAAAATGGGTTTTCAGGAATAAATTGAATGAAGATGGATAGGTTACAAGGAACAAAGCTAGATTGGTATGTAAAGGATATGCACAGATTGAAGGAATCGACTTTGAAGACACATTTTCCCTAGTTTCCATAATGGAAGCAATCTGTTTGCTTTTAGCTTATGCATGCTCCAAAAATATTAAAGTGTATCAGATGGACGTAAAATCATATTTTCTGAATAGAGAACTTGAAGAAGAAGTCTACATTGAACAACCAGAAGGATTTCAATTGTCAGAGAATGCAAACTATGTGTGAAAATTAAAGAAGGCTTTGTATGGTCTAAAATAGGCTCCTAGAGCATGGTACTCTAGACTGGATAAATATCTACAGGCTCCTTAGAGCATGGTACTCTAGACCTGATAAATCTACAAGCAAGGTTTGGAAAAGGAAGTAAGATAAACAACTTCTACATCAAGGTAATTTAAGGTAATATTTTATTAATTGAAGTTTATGTTGATGATATTATTTTGGTAGTGATGATGACGTATCTGCCGAATTCTAAAGGATATAATGAATTTGAAATGTCATTACTTGAGAACTATCCTTCTTTCCTCGGGACTTCAGATACGTCAAAGAAATCAAGGAACTTTTATTTCTCAAACCAAGCATAACAGAGAAATGATAAAGAGGTTTTGAATGGAATATTGCAAACCGGCCTATCACTCCCACGCAAACTAGTTTCAAGTTGAGCAAAGATGATGATTAAAAGAAACTTACGATCGAGACAATATAGGTCAATGATTGGCATCCTACTATATATGAAAACATCCAAACCAAATGTAATGCAGCAGCTTGGACAAAAAGTATGATTTCAAGAAGCACTAAAGGAATGCCATGTATTAGTGAAAAGGATTTTCAGATATCCAAAAGAACAAAAGGCTTTGGATTATGGTATCTAAAAAGGAAATGATCTATCACTCTATTGCCTACAATGATGCAGATTGGGCAGGTTGTATTGATGTGATCTATCAAGCAAAAATGGAGCAATGTTCTACTTGGGTGAGTGTTTAGTATCATGGCTAATCAAGAAACAACCATCAATATTCTATCTACACCTGAGGCAGAGTATATTGTAGCAACACCATGTTGTACAGGTTCTTTGGATGAAACAAACTCCCATAGATATGTGTTGAGCGATGAGTCCATTCCACCCATTGTGATAATAAATGCCATCGATATCAAAGAACCCGCGGATGTACTCCAAGACAAAGCATTATTCAATAAGTATCACTTTCACAGAGGCTATGAAAATAACATCAAAGTTGAGTATGTAATAAAAGAACAAGTGGCGACATCTTTACAAAACCACTCTACCTGAAGCTTTGAGTATCCGCTAGAGACTCGAGTTATTTTACCCAAACAGAATGCTTTTGAATGCTTATCTTATATGTCTTAGCATGCAGCCATATAAGGAATCACCATAAAGAGGACAAATCAATCAGGGGGAGCAACCTCATATGGAAAGATACCTTTCCATTGATGACAAAGGGGGAGATTCACTCGTAGAGGACGCATAGCATGGTTCTAAGGAGGAGCAAATGGTCGCAGATGCAAGACAAAGGCATGTTCGTGGGGAGCATGAGTGATAAGGACTTCAATATCAGCTTTAGAATCGAAAGGTTTCCATCAATGCCAAGGGGAGATATTGTTGATTACATTATTACCATTGACGTCACCATTGAAGAAAGCCGATACCACAAAGGTTTGGGTACGGACCTTTCAAGTTTGTTTTATGTCAAGATGACTCATTATTGTTTTTCACTGCTGATAATAAGTACAAAATGGATGAACTCCAAAGGTCCCCTTATGGTGAAATACATCACAATAAGACACTTTATGGTTGGAGTTTTCATCCTCCTAGAAGTACATGGTTAAGGAACCCATGCTTATTTGTGGAATAATGAGATGAAGGTCAATGAATTTGTCGGTGAAACTAACCTAGATGGATAACATGATAATTGGTTTATCGAATAGGTTTGAGAGTTATGGCCTTACGAAGTTGGAGGACCCTCATATGTCATCTAGAAGCCCCAAAAGGTCAAAGTAGTCAAAGTGGTTTAAGATATTTTAGAAGGTAAATAATAAAGCTAAGTGATGAGTGTACTATAATTCAAAGTGAATACAAAATAAATTATTTAGATAAGAAGTGGGCTAACCCTAAAATAAGGAAAGTGGGCAAAGTGACCTAGAATATGTTTTTAAGGAAGCTACTTGGAGAGTATAAATAAGAGGCAAGGCTCTCTCATTTCAGATCACACTTGAGAATATTGAATACCTATATGTGTCTGAGGTAAACAAAGGATATCTAAGTCGAATTTCTGAGAGAAGGTGAAGAAAAGAAGGTTGAAATTCAAGGAAGGATAAATTCTTTTGATGATATTTTCTAAGGTATGTTATTTACAAGTCATCTCACCATTTTCGCATTAACGTTTTTATAGAATGAGTCAGAACATGAAATTTCTATGCCATTGAGGAAACATATTTAAGTATATGTGGTAAAACATTCATCTTGTGGGTTGTTGTATTTTTGGATTTACACTCTGTGGAAAATAGGGTTTGTGGCTAGTCTTGAAACTAGTCTAAAACAAGTGTTTTAGGTAAAAAAGCCATAAATTATTCATAACAGATCCAAATTTAGTAAGAACAAATGTGTTGGTTATAGTATAGTCTATAGTATTATGTGTAACAATTTCATATCGATTCAACAAATATTCCGTGCGGGGCACGCTCTATAAGGTCTCTCTCTAGAATAAGCCAGAATTCAACAAGGTATGCCATTTTTGTTATAACTCCTTTTCTGAGAGGTTCCAAGTAATGACACCTGGAGGAATTGCATAAAATACATTGAATAAAATCATGTATCAGTTTCATATCTTTATTCATTACAGGTACAAAGTTATGATTATTTCAAGTTAGGGTTGTTGACTAATCCAAAACTAGTCATGTGAGACTAAAGAAACGTTTGATGAAAATGCTAGTCTCTTGTTGTTAAAGTTAAGGAAGGTTTGCAAGTATGTGATCATATAAACCAGGTCTATTACAGAGTTACAAATCATATTTGGATGATGAAATTGATGATGGATTTTGGTTAAGGTACATGTTGGGTACATGGTTGAGACAAGTAGTTGATGAGCTGGCACATACATGAGGTGTATAGTTGATGATATTGGTACATATTTATGAGTCACAGTTGATAAGTAGTCGACACACGATTGATACATACTTGGTACATGGTTGGTTGCACTTGTTTATGGTACATGTTGATTACAAGTTGTTTGGTACAGGTTGGTGCATGGTTGATGCACTTGTTTATGGTACAAGTTGACTACAGGTTGAGGTATAGGTTGATGCATGGTTCTGGTTTATTGGTATAGATTTACAATGGTATATCTCACAGTGATAGTGTGGCAGTGGTTCCATCATTCTACTTCTACTTTAGGGCGGTTGGACGGGGCAATGACAGGTGGTTGTAGCCACTTTTCGGTTGTAGCCGAAGAACATAGGGGGTTGTAGCCTCCTTTTGGTTGTAGCTAGAGAATTCGGGAGTTTGAGCTTTCTTCAGATTGTAGCCTGAGAAACTAGGGGGTTGGAGCCTCCTTCCAGTTGCAGCTGGAAAACAAAGGAAGTTGGTGTTTCCAATGAATGTAATTCTTCAAGACATATACGAAAAAACATTATGTGGTTTTCTCCCGCTTTGGGTTTCCACGTAAAACACTGGTGTACTATGTATTTGTATGATTGTTCATTTGTTCATTGCTCATTATTGGATGATAATTCTACATTGATATAACACTTGGATTATTTGGTTTAAAAATGATTATAATTTCTCTATTACTGATTCACCGCCCCCTTCGACCCGCCCCCTCTCAGTAATCCAATAGGTTTTACATTTGTATTTATTTTTTAGATAAATAAAAATATTTAATTTTTCATATTTAATTGGTTTAGTTGATTAGTGTACCATCTTTAAAGTTTTTATTTATCTTTCAAAGTCACAAGTTCAATTGTATAAAGTTTTTTTTATTGCACACCAATTCAAAGATGAAAATAAACAAAAATTCTTAATAAGTATTATTTTTTAAACATCATGTATTTTGGTTGATATGGTATCTTTCTAACCTTTTTCTCAACAATCATTGTTGTGAGTACTTCCAAGGATAACAAAATTGAGTAATTTGATTTTAACATCATTATAGTGATCATAGTTTTAATGGTGAAAATGATTTCCTAAGCACACTACTAATAGTTGGTAATGTACTTTCTTTTTGTATACACACTACCCACAATTCAACGAAAAGGATGAAAGAAAAGACATTACCAATAATTAATAATGTACTTAGTGAATATGTCTTTCATAATACCACATTTTTATATAGAACATCATTCTCATAACTTTCTATATGGAAATAACATACCTTTATATATAGGCTTGCTTTAAGAGGCTTGCGATGGAGTATTTGCAGTGGAGGTGGCTTCGGGGTTTTGTTGCGACCAGTTTCATGTTTTCCCTTCGGTTTTCTGGACTCTGTTGATACACTTCGAGGTCCTCTGGGGGCGTGCGACTTCTGGTTTTTCTTCTCTTCGACTCTCTGTTGGGCTTTGCCCTATTTTGTATCTCATTTTTGCAGCCTGCGTGTTGGTTTTTCTCCTCTTGTGACTTTCTGAGGATGTTTGGGATTTGTTTATGAGCATGGTCTTTGGACTAGTATTACTTTCTATTTTCCTTTATGAACTTTCTCCATCTGCTGGTCGAGAGATCAATATTGGTGAAAGATTCATTGATTGTTTTGTTTACTTTCGTTGTCCTTTGTAACATCTCTTGACTAGACAACAAATTATATTTACAATATAATTGAGAAGTTTTCCAGTTGAAAAAAACACTTTCTTTAAGAAAATTAAAAATATATATTTAAATCATTACATTTTTTTTTAAATAAATATATATTTTATTTAAAAAAAATGAAAATAATTAAAAACAAGTTCCATCCATATAGTTAAAAAGATAAGTTAATCCATTCATCATAGATTAATAGATTGAGATAGTTCCTATACGAGTTTCCTTGTACACTTTGTTGTTATTATTATTTGGAAGGATTTACACTTTGTCGTCGTTATTATTATTTGGAAGGATTTAAAATGTTGTTGGTTTTTAATTATTTATTTGATAATAAAAAATTTAATGAATTTTATTTATATATATTTTTGTACAAATGTTTTATTAAAATAATTTATTTTATTAAATTTTATAAAATGAGATTGATATAAAAGAAATTAAAATAAATATCAAGCTATTTATATAATGAATATAATTTAATGTGGGAATTTAAGTAAGAGGTGAGGATTATGATTTGATTTTTTCTTTTCAAATATAAAATGTAAATCTAAAAAAAAAAAGTGAACTTATTATGGAGTTGTCATGGACACTGTGGATTATTATTCTATTCAAATATGACATTCCTTTGATTTGCCTCAGCTATGGGAAAATGAATAAAAACAATAAGAATAGAACTCCATTTCCTAAAAACTAGGTGTTTAACATGTTCCGTAGCCGTTTAGAGTGGGTTAAGGAATTTTGCATGCATCAACTTTCTATTAGGTGAAGGTTTTGGATTCTTTAGAATTTTCTTAAAATTTTACTTGTGGTTAATTCCACATATGTGAATAATGGAAGTTCTCTAGGTACCATGGTGGTCAATAATATAAATCAACTTATAGATAGCATAACTTCCCCATACAAACTCCAATTAAAAGGATCTTTACATTGTTAGAAACTTCTTGATTTATAGAACATGATTGTAATATTGAAAACTTTATTTACAAAGTTTTAACATTAAAAATGATCATTAAAATTTCAAAACCCAAATTACTAAAATAAAATTTCTTAACATCAATATTTTATCTAAAATAATATTAAATAAATGAAAATTTATATAATAATCTATTGAAAATAAAATATTAAAATAAATGAAAAATTATATAATAATCTATTGAAAATCATAGTTTAAGAGCGTTAGTGTCTTCAATCATTTCAGTGCTATTCGAAGATTGTAGTGGTTTTATTTATTTTTAATTATGAGCTCCAAAATTATGATTTGCATATAAAAGTACTTTTCCAAGAGCTTCTGGCGTTGATGAAGAACGAAGAGAGCAAGATATATAAATGTGGATTCAAAAGGATTGACTATTGTGGCCTTAACATCATGACCTGATTGGTGTTTTCTTTCTCAAAAGTAAATACGCGGAAATTAATTAATTAATTAAGAGTACATAATAGTCTTATTTTGCAAAGATGTATGGAAGTTGAGCATTATGTATTCACCCAATCACACATTTTACATTTTAGTTTGAGCCATCTTCATCCATTTGCAGAACACATCATAAGCACTTCCCAGCTACAAACATCTCCATCGCTGCATTAATATCTAAGAACACCATTCTCTGAGTTATATACTTGTCTAAATCAAATTCCTGCAATCAATATCACTTTGATTTCTCAATTCATGTTCCAAAGCACATACATGCCGAGTAAACATGAGATGACAGAGAAGGTAACATACTTAATTAATGCTTTACATAAGTTGGATAGTTGAAGAATGGTTGTAATTAACATAAGAAACGAAGACAAAGCATTGAAGACACAAAAAATCAAACTGGGTGAGAGCATGAAGCGCGGCAAGCATAAGTTTGACTCTTCCAACGCATCCGTAGCTTGAATCTACTCCTCCTTTAGTCATCTCTCTAATATACTCACTAAGTGCGGTGTTCTTTGTTAAGTGAAATAGAATATTCAATATACAAACTCACTTTCATTCCACCAGAGGAATTTTTTTTAATATACTCACTTAGTGTGGTGTTCTTTGTTAGGTGAAATAGAATATTCAATATCCAAACAGCCTCACTTTCATTCCACCACATGATTTTTTTTTTTTAATATACTCACTTTGTGGTGTTTTTTGTTAAGTGAAATAGTATATTCAATATACAAATACAACTGTGGAAAATAAATTTAAATATAGCCGTGGAAAATAAATAAACAGAACTAGAATTGAAAAATTACAAAAGCAAGAAAGCACAACAATACTCACTTGACAACCCATTACATAGCTTCTATTACTATATATAGTTTCTAATTGACCAAAACCCTAACCTTATAGTGGACCTTCATTAATGAGGCCTCAACCACTAACTAATGGACCTTTTTTATGATGTCACTTGTTGGTGTCAAATTATGAGCAATAATTTGATACATGAATTGTCAACCCAGATCAGTGAACTTATGAAGTGTTCAACAAAGTATATGCAGAACTATCTCACGAATGCTATTAACAATTCTCACACAAGTAGAATTTAAAAGACTAATATATGCAATCAAACATTTCCTTGGTCATGAGCAATCATTCATAAGGCATAGTGATCAAGAAACACATTAAAAGACTAATACATGCAATCAAACATTTCCTTGGTCATGAGAAATCATTCATAAGGCATAGTGATCAAGAAACACATTAATGTTAAATGCAACTCTGTAACCAGAGAACCACCGAGGATTGAAATTGTTAAGCATGAGCTTGCTCGAATATATCAGCATAAGAAACACATACTTCATAAATGAGCATCAATTTAAGAAATGAATCCAACACACAACTGCTACAGAATTGATCAACCAACTACTGAAACAACTACAAAATGTAAATCTGCAATAACTTCACACCACACCACTACATAATGTAAACAATAGGGGGCACTATTTCTTAGATCAGGGGGGGCCTACCCTCACTCATAAATATTCCCAATTTAACAACTCACAAGACTCAGAAAAAAATAAGATACATGCTCAGAACCATATTACTTTGTATTGACTATAGAAATATGGTTACAGAATTACAACCCACATCCTCCTTTTCTCCCCTTACATTTATACATAAAACTTACATTTCAAAGAGGAAAATGGTTACAACCAAATAGGGCTAGATCCCAAATACATGGATCTACAACTAACATAGCACAACAACATGATCCTAAAAACCAATCATTCCAAATTCATCCATAAGAGACGCAACTATAGAATTCGGGTGTTTACAAAATTTCTTGAAAAATACATCTTCAAGATCTGTCCATATCTCTCAAAATGTTTCTTGTTTTGAGAATATTCTCATGTGTCACCCAAATTGGGGCATTCTACACAAAACCCATGTTTTGAAATTTCGATATTTGTCCTTTTCTGCTAAAAAATTGTGCCAATTTTTTTTTTCTAGAAACAATCCTCTACATGTCATTCAATAGTACTACAAAAACAATCAATTCAATAGTAAACTTGTTGAACTGCACAATTGAGTTAGGAAACCACAATATCTACCCTAAGTAACCATCACAACATGGTAAATCAAACTTTTAATGTACATATTGTTAAAACTTAGAGTCACACTTAGATTGTTGTAAGTGCAAGCTCAATACCCATCAAAATGTGAAGGATAAATGTTTATAAAAGGTGGAAAATAGATGGAAAACTCAGTAAAGGATGTCAATCAAAGATAAGTCCATACAATATACACCAGCAAATAAGGCTTTGAATAACTTCAGATCAATTTTTAAGACATAAAGTGAGTAGGTGGAAGACTTGACAAGAAATGTGTAATATGCATATCATCTACATCAGGTAACACTGACACACATATGAAGAAATCTCTCTGAAATAAGAACCTCTTAAAATCAAAGAGAAAGACTCTAATATATTTGTAAACAATATCACAATAGATCCTTTACTGCAACAAATATACAATCATCCAGATGAATCATTCAACAGACTGTAATCAAAGTAAGATAGCAAAAATATGATAAAGAAGCAAGACTGATTTCCATTATTCAAAGTGTCTTAGATTTGATCCATACATCATGAGATACTCTCTGTTACATAGACAATATCAAAAATAGGAGTTCCCCCTAACACCATTCCAACCTCTCCTCAGTCTTACAATTCTCTTTAAATAGTCAAAACTATCATTTCTAGCTCTACAATTCACATTACAGCTTCCTCATAGAATCCTTGTGCCTAAGGGAAGCACAACAACATGTGTACAACCAAAAAGAAATAGAATGCTACTTTCCAGGATGATGTTGGCAACATTTGCAAAATCTTTTTAATGGTTGATGATGTGTCCATAAGAGTGCATTTTCTTTAGGAAGGTGGCCTCCCAGATCACAATTGACCTTTATAAAGATAGTATGCATCCATCTTGACATATGACAACTCTATTTTCCCCCAAAATCTCCAAAAAAACTGAGTTTGCAGCGCTGCACTGCAAACTGTCCTGAAACAACCAACTTTCCTATAGTGGCCTGTTTCATTTTACCAAAGTCTTTAACATCCCAAAACTATATTAGGTGTCTAAAAATGTTGTAAAAACTTCATTTTCTTGATACACGACTAGAGGAAAACACCAAAACTTCTAATCATGGTTTAAAAATCATAGCCATCACTAAAAAATGTTGCAAAATGCATGAAACGGGAACTTTGATCAAAATTGATGCTGGTTATGGAGGCTCAATGTCTTTATCTTTATCTTTTAGTTCTATATCTTCTCCTAGTAACAACCTTGTCCAACATGTATAGGTTTCTTTTGGCCAATTCTTCTTTAAAAGGTTGCAACTCTGCCTTCAATTTCCTGATTTGAGCTTGATGGGATATGTTTTTCCTACATAGATTCTTGAGCTTTCTGTGAAGGGAAAGGAATATTTTAGCCAAGAACCTAGCTTTATCAATGGTCTCATGGTACATGCCTGATCTGAAAATAGAAGGTTGACTTGTTATGCTATGCAAGCACCCTCTACCTCATTAAAATAAACCTTAACAAGACCTTGCTTCATGTGTTGTAATAGGCAAGATGGTTTATGTGTTAAGTTCTTGCTTCTTCTTGTCAATGTTCATGTGTGAGGAAATGTTCTTTTAAAAGATTAATTATGTGCTATAAACCAATACATAGCAATGTAAAGTGCAACAAATAACACAGAAAACTCACAACAATACCAAGATGATAAAGGAGTTCACCCCTCTCTGGGCTACATCTCCTTGAGCCTCCTTCAATGGACTAGGCTCTTTGGGATTAGTTTGTCAAATGTTCTTTTACAAGCTGCTGCTCAACTCCAATGGATTTNTCACAACAATACCAAGATGATAAAGGAGTTCACCCCTCTCTGGGCTACATCTCCTTGAGCCTCCTTCAATGGACTAGGCTCTTTGGGATTAGTTTGTCAAATGTTCTTTTACAAGCTGCTGCTCAACTCCAATGGATTTACAGGCTGTACCATTGGGTTCAGAATACATAAAAACCCCAAATTTGACTATTAGAACTCTAAAAATGGATCTTGTCTCATCCATCAATGACCTCTTCTACATGTGGCCTCCAAGCTTCTCTGAGATTGAATGTGGAAAAAACACCTATAAAAGTCCTCCAATGGATCTGAAACCTATTCCAATGTGTTCAGAGCACAATAATTAGTCAAAAATGACTATTCAGTCTCAGAAAATGGATATGTGCTCATCAGAGCAATGCCTCAAACAATGAGGGCTTCAAGCTTCCTGGAGCTCCCTCAAACTTCAATGGTTAAAAACCTACAACAGAAGTCTCCAAATTCCTGTGAAAACACTGCCAATGGACTCAGAACGTCCAAAAACCCCTAGCTGGGCTTTTTCGGCACCTCATTTGGCCAAAAACTCCAAAAGTTATGCCTTCTGCCATTTTTCCCCTTCAAGCTTCAGTCTCTGGTTCGCCATTTCGCACCTGTGGGTCAATGAACCTAGATCTGAGCATTTTTCCGTCCTAAACCCAACACACGCACGCCTTCCACAAAACACGCCAAAATGTCGAATGGTTAACGAAAATAAAGCCCCCGAGGACAGAGGTGTTGGGTGCATGGGGGACCATATGGCCACGTTCCCCGCGCACCAAAAGGAGCTCGAATCCACGCGTGTATAAAAATTGGACAAGTGTCAGGTGTGTGGTTAACTATTGAACCAAACTCGGCTCCATTTAAAACCCATTTCAAATCGCGCACATTTTAATTAGTGGGCACATGATGTGTCGCCCGAAACCATAGGCTCCATTCCAACACTCCAACGCGCATATACAAAATATGCAATGGTCATATATAATGTTATAAAACCATGGCTTGGTATAATGTTTGAACCAAGTTTTAAATCAAACCCCACGCACATTCATTCGTTGGTTCTGGTTTCAAACCCCACGCACATTCATTCGTTGGTTCTAGTTTCAAACCCCACGCACAACACCATGGAATGGTCACATGTGAACACGATAAGACCTCGGGCCAATAGTTTAAATCCCCCCACGCGCAATTAAACATGCAGACAGGTCACATGGATATATCCAAAGCACCACGGGTTTAAATAATTAACACCCCGTGCCGATCGTTTGAATGTATTACGGTCACATATACACCATAGAACCGGGGTCGGGGCTAAGCCCTGGCCCGACCCCCCCGCCGGTTACAACGTTATGTGAATTGAAATAATTAAAACTCACACACATTACAAAAGCCAACGCGTGGCATAGTGGTTGGCGGATTATGTTAAAACTTTCAGCGTGGGTAGAGGTCTGGGGGTCAAACCCCATGGACCATAAAAAATTTAATAAACCAACATTAAACCAACAGCCTATAAACGGGTGCCACGTGGCAGCCCTTGATTGGGCCACGTGGCACCCATCCATTCGCCCAATTGATGCCACGTGTCCAAATATAATTCACCCACCATTAACCAATCAGAATCTTCCACGTCACCTGCCACGTCAACTATACGGTCACCACGTCAGCTGTACGGCCTCTGCCACGTCAGCTGTACGGCTTGCCCAATCAACACCCCCTTTTTTTTCCTGTTTGGCGATTCAAACAGATCGCGATAACTTCTCCATATGGACTCTGTTTGAGAAAGTAAATATACCGCCAGAATCAAGAAGACGAGACGGACGCAATGGAATCATTTTTGTCGCATTTCGAGCACTTTGAAAATTGAGCAAATTTTTTACCCCTGGTCCAGATTTTGATCACACCTTCCCACTGAAAGGATTTTGGACCCACAAAAGCTTATGATTATCTACCTGAGCTTCAATACTCTTCTTCTTTCAAGTTCTATCAATTGATTCTACTTGAAAAGACTTTTCGACAATCACCTGGGTACTTTGACATGCCATGCACTGCAACTGGTTATGTCCCTCAACCACTCTTCTCTGGCTGCTGCTGACCCACTGTTCTCTCTACGCTGGGAAGATTTCCAACCTTCCCACTGAGAATCAAGTCCCTCTTGTGAACTCTTTTGACGTCAACAAACCTCTCTCCAAAGGCTGCACAATTTTCTTGCGACATCTTGTCACAAGCCAAGAAAACCATCAATCTTGAAAACAAATTGACACAAGACTGAAAATAATGACATCAAAGTCTTTTTTTTGCTCTTCAAGCAACTGTCGCATCTTGGGCTTCATCAAAGCACATGGTGTTTTCCTGCATTTTAGTTTACTCAAAATTGACTTACAAGCCATCCAACATAATCGACTAAAACAAGTCGAAAAACCATGAACGACACAACATAGTCGTCAAGATAATATCGACACAAGTCGAGACTCATGTGAAATATGTCAACCTTCCAAAATGACAATTCTAAAGACATGATAAACAATCATGCTACAATCATGAGTCTTTCATGATGACTATCATCAAGTTCATTATTTATGCACTCACAAAATCATATGCATGTGCATAGCTCTTGAACTCTCCTCCCTGTAGAAACATAGGTACTTAAACCCAAAGCATGTGGGTACTAAAGAGATGAATATGAAAAGTGTATATGGTTGTAACAAAATGGACAGAATACCCCTCTTTTACATGTTCTTAACGAGGTGGTATAACACAAGTATGCATTCAAAAGTAAATGCATTCACATGCAAATTCGCATCTTGCAATTTATGATAACTGCTGCAACTTGACAAACTTCAACAAAAATGAAAAGATAAGGCTGAAATGTGCATCTACAACAGAAAAAATGCAAGCCTTACTTACTCAAGAAATCTAACCATTTCTTACCAAGCCAACTCAATGGCAAATTCTTTTGCTGAAAGTCGTCTGCTTGTGAATCATCTTGACTCACATCAATCATGGAATCTCCTCTTCCATTCTCGCCAATCTTTTTATCCAACTGCTTCTTGTGCTGTGGATGAGAGGTTGGATGCAATGTCCGACATTGGTCAATGAGATGACCCCTCTTCTGACAATGAGTGCAAATATTTTGCATGTTGTTTTCATGTTGCCTTTGCTTGGAAAGTTTCCTGAAAGTGGACATTCTTTTCCAACATTTTGAAACATGATGGTTATATAAACCACAATATGTACATGGCCTTTTCCCATTTTTACATGCAGATTTATCATGCCTAACATAATCAAAAGCAACTGAGTTATAGGCAGATTTATACCTTGAACATTCACCTTTATCGCCCCTTTGAGGAGGTGAATCGGAAGAGTTACAAGCCCTCTTTTGAGGACTAACAAATCTGCTCTTGTCCTCATGGCTGTCACAACCATTTTGTTTCACACATTTGCATTCATCTTGAACACAAGTTTTTCATGCTGAAGAGTTTGAACTTTCACCTTTAAAACCTTCTTGAGGAGGTGAACTTGAAACAAAATTTGTTCTTGGAACTTTTTCATTTGTTTCCTCAACCTTGGAATTTGCTCCATCAATTCGTTCATAACCAAGACCACAATACTTAGGTCTCTCTTCAACAATAATAGGCTCAACAA